>JAEIFV010000718.1:0-160861 GCA_018904265.1 Lordiphosa collinella | reverse complement strand
CAATATTTTGAGTAATTTGATACAGTTGCCAAGGACAGCCTCGAAGTCCAGAAAGAGCACCAACAATTTTCTTGCTTACTCCGGCCAATGCCGATGAAGAGAAACCACATTAAAATATGCTTACTTTTATGAAATAAAATCAAATAAATAATGAAAATGTGTAACATTTATTATTGATCTCGCACGCTAGCAGATTCGTATTGCGTCTGCACCGGGTGCTTTGTTTTGGAGCCAATTAAAACTGTCGGCGCTCATTTGGAAGTGCACTTCTGTGACTCGAACTATTGGGTAAAATCACATTAGATCTTACAATCTCTCTTAGCTTTGTCGATATACTCATATCGTTAGCAAATCTTTCAAATATGGCAACTGAGATGCTAGCGTCTGCTTCTTGTATGCTCTGCCTTCCTCATCCAAGGCAATTTGTGCGGCATAAATGAAAACTTGAGTTTTCAATCTAAAGAAAGTTGCCATGGATAGGTGACATAAAATTTAGATAACAATAAAAAAAACAAAAAAAAAAACAAAAAAAACAAAAATCCAGATACAAAATCTGTTATATAGGGGGGACAACTGCCTCCTGGCTTCGCCATTGGACATTACCGATCTGCACTTCGTTAAATTGTTTCCACTCTCGCATTAAATGGCTTTTTTGGTGCGCACAAACAAGTTAGCGTTCTCCATACCTAGCTTAAACTAATAAAGTGAAAAAGTGTGACCGTACTCTAAAAGTACCAAATTTAAAATTTTTTGTCGTTTTTGGCTTTTTTTTGAGCTATTTTAGCACACTATTTTGTTTTTAGGAACCACTTTCGCAATAAATGTCTTTTCCATGCAACCAAATTTTTAGAAAAATTTTAAATTTTTGATCCGGTTTTTCTTGAGCTTTCATGCATGAACCAAACGTAGCTCATTCGTGAATCAAGAGCATTGTCAAAAACCAAGAATGCTCGTACTTGTATCAAGGGCCCATCAGGTTCAAGAGGAAAGATCATTCACTGTTGAATCAAGAGTTCCACAGATTCAAAATTAAGGGCGTCTTGGCAGTCAGACAGATTGTGTTCTGATCTTGTATCGAACAGAACAGAAAAAACAATTTAAAATCAGCTGTTATTTTCCATTTGTGTTTTAATTTATTTCATAGAAATTTAATTGTCAAAATATGTAGCAAGTTTTAGCCGCCTCGAGAAACACATCACAAAAACGGTCAGTCTTTGCAACAGCCACAGTCCAACAGCCGTCTCTCAATGCCAGCAGTGTCAACACCTTGGGAATTCCAAAGCAATTTGAGTGCAAAAATCGATGGCGTTTCCCCATACACCCCTTTCCCATAAAAAACGAAAGTGTCAAAAATGCTTGCTCTTCTCAGTTTCTTTACCTGACAGCCCTCGCCAAAAAACAATAAACTGACAACGAATTTAGCTCTATTTTTTACAAGAGCGTTTCATACTTAAATTTTTCGTTCTACTTTTTCTGGCTGTTCTGCAATTTATATTGACTAGGCTCGCCCTGTGGTCGAATTTCGACCATCGAACAAATTAACACTTAACATTAAACGATGTACACTAAAATATTCAAAAAAGTCTTAAATTTGCATAGTTTTTGGTCCAAAAATACATAATTGTATCTGGAATCACGGCCTGAACAAAAAACAATTTATAAACACAGAGCTCGAATTGCCCATAAGAACACCATAACGTATCTAGGTGTTCACACTGGACAGGAGGCTCACTTTAAAGACCCCACGTTCCAGGTGTGTGGCTCTACCCGTTTAAGCTCCGGAAGATGGACTGGTTACTTCGGCCAGAGGGCCTTTCCCTTAAAGCTAAAGTCAGGCTTTTTAAGACCATAGTCCTGCCACCTTTAAGAGGTTAAGGTTTGTGTAAGTAAGCCTCTTCGACGAATTTTAAACGCGCACCGTTATGAATGTAATACCACCATATTCCGGGACTTAGGCATCCCCACTTTGAAACCATTGAGGAATGTTCAAATCGATACAGGGGGCAGTTAGCTTTTTTTCACAAAATATTGGACTTGCCACAATTCTAACAAGGCCCATTCGTCGGCGTAGGCTGAACATAGATCCACCCAGGGGTATTTGTGAATATTTGGACGAGCACCACAAGGTGGCCTTATTTAATTTGATTTATTATTGAGTTCTTTCACCATGAAAGCGTTTAAATAAATGCGAAGCATGCTTTAATAAAAACTATTCTAAAAAAATTCAATTTTGAACAGTCAGGCAACATTTGATTAAACTAACTGCACATTTTTTTTTTTATACTCACCAGAAAGCAATAAGTATCGTTTCGTTCTTTTCTTGAACTTTTTGTTAAAGTTTTGGTAAAGCGTAAGTCTTAGAGCAATTTTCAATGCATTTCTTTATTTTTGAAGCCGAGCCTACAATTTTTTTAGCACCACTTGCCTCGTACAAAATTTCTTGTCATTTGGATTTCAGTTAGACCAGCGACTGTAAATCTGCTTAAAACAAAAACAAAATACATATACGTAGAAACTTTTTCCCCCTTGATCGTCTTCTTCACAGAGTTTTTTTTTATTTATAAATTTTTTTTAGTGCTTAAAACAATACAAGGGGTTAAAAGCCGCAAAATGTATAGAAATATAAAAATAAATGTGTGTAAAAAAAAAAATGGTGTTGTTGGATAAAAAAACTAAAATAAAATATGTTCACCTGTTTATGTTAATTTAATTGTAATTGTATTATTATTTAAAAAAAGGGGAAAGAAAAAATTGATAAATATATAATAGTGTATTAATATATGATTCCCGTCCGGGAAATGAGCTTCTTTTAAATGCACGTTGAGTTTTCATAGTTAACTTGTATTATTGAATGAAAATTTCAACAATCTGAGAGCTTTCAGGTGGCCTGTACTGTTCTATGGTAAAAATCTACTTAGACTGAAGCATTTGATTATGCGATTCCTCAAACCTACATTCATTTCAATTTATATGTATAGCAAATATATGGAAATGTTCAGACACAACTGTTGCCAATTGCAATTGCCACAGCCTCGACATAGTAAAATTATTTTTAATTTTGACAATTTTCTAAATTCAGCCCAGAATTGAAATTGCCAAAAATTGCAGTTTGCCCTTTATCAGCAGAAACGCAACAAAAACAAAAATAAAACATTGACGTCATTAATTTCATTTTCATTTTCGTTTTCATCTGTCACGTTTCTGGGTGGAATTGTAGCTAAATTTATGACCAAATTGTATGCAAAATGCACTTAATGCCAGCAATTGTTTAAAATTACAAATTTTCGTTCGCAGCTCAAGGATAACAAATGCGTAGATATGGACCTAGATTTGGCGATTTTTTTTATTACAGCCACACAACAACAATTTAAATGGCATCGTCGAGTGACAGTGATAAAATGTGCATGGGATAGAGCGATGCTGCTCCATAAATATTTATGGGCATATCCTTGCTGCTGTCTTTTGTATGAACGTACGAACTATGTATGTCAAATTACAATATACAAATCCAACAAATCACATGGCGTACGCCATTCTCATAAGACTCACATCCATCAGCACATTAGCCCAGGCTAAATATAGCTAAAACAAAACAAAAAAAAACACAACAAATGTTTTAATTTAGCAGAAAATAAACTTTTGCACATTATGATGGTGATTATTCATAAATGAACAAGAAAAAAAATTCATTTTCCACCCATAGGAAAGGAGCTAAAGACATATGCCAGGTTTGGCTCAATATGAGAAATTGATTTTTACAAGAAAGTTCATTTCACAGAAATTTGAATGCTGGCGCCAAGTGGTAAATGGACGCGTTCTGCAGAACTATTAGATCACTTATCAAATTTTAAAGCAAAACTTAAAATGCTTTAAAACTTCCCCTACCTCAACCTTCGCAAAAGCTATCAAGCACTAAACCCCTAAAAAGCCATTTACACAACGCAAAGAGGCGGAGAACAAGCAAAACCAAAAAAAAAAAGAAAGCAAACGAAACAGAATAAACTCTCACTCTCACCCACAAATATTTAGATTGCATTAAATTCATGCAAACACAAAGTATAAAAAGGATACACACAGCGCTTATCCTCTCCAGCTGTAAAAATCCCCGCGCAAATAAAACCAAGTTCGGTGGCTCGTCATGGAGCAGCGTCACCGGCCACGCTCCAGTTGAGCTGGCCAAGCGTTTTGCTCTTCATTCCTCCCCATTTCTATTCCCATTTCGTATCCCTTTTTTTCACTTAAAAACCATTTCTCTAGGACGACTCCATGCAAATAGCCCACGGACATTTGGTTCAGGGCGTTCGTTTAAATTCATTTGCTTTGATTAAAACGCAGGCAGTAAACGGACCCTTCTTTTGGTCAGTTTCATTTGCTTTTCATTCATAATTTGGTTTGAAAATAAATGGTCTTACCTAGAGAGAAATGAGTTGGCTTAGAAGGGTCGTAAACAACTTAATGGCGGGCCATAACATTTATTGAACTTGACTGTGCCATATTTATACAGAAATATTTGCAATTAAGCCAAGCTCTCAGATTATGCAGAATTAAAATGAAAGCCCAACGGCAAGCAGATTAGAACAGCTTAGTTTGGCTGAAAAAAACAAGGAAAAAAATGAAAGAAAAATCGCTGCTTACCGCATCAGGGCAAAAGGATTTGGTTTATAGCTTGCTTTACGCCTGGACTAATGGCGCTGCAGGCTGGACAAGCTCTCAGCTTTGTGTAAGCATTTTGCATTTGCTCTTTTATACTGTTCTGGTTTTTTTTTTTTTATGTGTGTTTGCATTGCTTGGCCAACAATGTAAAACATTTGTTTGCTCTGCGTTGAAAACATAATTTTTGTACTTTTTGCGCATTTCTTTATAAATAAATTTTGCATTTTTATGCCGCAATGCCAAAGGGCAACATACTTTTTCATTTTTAAAATAACGCTGCATACTTTGGGGCAGCACGTGAAAAGCCAACCCAAAGAGTGCGAGAGCAAAGCTTTTGTGTATTCTCACCCCTCCCACACGTAATGAAAACATTGAAAAACTTAACGAAAATAGATCATTTTTGGCCCCGTATTTATAAGCAATAAATTTGGGGTCTGTTTATTGAAACATTTAATTGGCCACTTTGTGTGGAATTTTGTGCCTTTTCTTTGAATTTGATTGAACATCTTATGTGCTGACTGAAGTTATCAAGCAATTGAATATCTAAAAACACAAAATTTAAATGATTTAGGGCCGATTTTCCCAGCTTCTGGATAGCTGCTATGTGTCAGATAAACTTAGATTTTTCTTTGTCATTTGGAAGTTTATGAGACAGATAGTTTTATGTAGGAACTCAGGTCACAGAAAGAGCCTAAGAATGAAAATAGTGAAAAAATCCTATCAATCAGGCTATAATAGAATCTATTTGCATTGAGGCCAAGCAAAGCCCTTTTTTCGGATGTGATAAAATGCAGTTTCAATTTAAAACAACACAATATTACTTATACGGGGATATCTTGAAAGACACACTCTACAGATTTGCTTATAAACTATGCCATGTCAACCTAAACCAGGCCATTCTCATGCAAATTTCAACGAGTATTCATGCCAGAAAAAAGACTCAAAATTTGAAAAATTGCACAAAAGAAAGCTTAGTATGTGGATTAAATAGTAGCTAATTTTGGAAGCATTCGATAAATTCAAGCATTAATTCTTTGGTCATTAGGGCACGTGTTCACTCTACGAATATTTCTGACAAGTGATGTTCGTACAATCGTTTCCATCCATTGACGAACATGTTCTTGCGAGCATACGCTTAATAGAAACATTTCTATTCTTCTCAAACACAAAAATCAGACGCGAACAAATTCGTCAAACGAATTAGTCTGTGGATGACCTGCTGAAACTACGATGCAATCAAAGCTATAGTTTTTGGAGTTGCAAAGACGATGTTGGACGCTTTCTATCTTCTCTTCATTCCCACAGCAACTGCAGAAGTCTTGGTGGGGACCAGGCACTCTGATGGCCAATTGACCTACGATGCAGTGCGTCGTCAAAGCTCCGGCCGTGGTTCTTATCCTGTCCTAAGTAAGGTGTAGGAGTTAAGAAGTTCTTTAAGTGAGTATATTGTAGAGCTGGCAAAGTATCGATGGCTCTATCGATATCTAGTCTTTGTCACTATCGAGATTTTCATTCTTTTTTTTTATACTTTGTACCAGAGGTACACAGAGTGTATTAAGTTTGTGCAAAAGTGTCTGTCTGTCCGTCCGTCTGTCTGTCTGTTCGTATGAACAAACAGATCTCAGAGAAGTTTATTTTCAATTTTGGCCACGCCCCCTCTCGCTCCTCAATATCAAAAAAACCTCATATCTCCCACAGTTTTATAGATAGAAGGTTCGAACCTTCAGGACATATTTAGTATTCGGCATTCGTTATCGATCCGCTGAAGGAGTTTTCAAGATCGGATGAACGATATTGGAGTTATAAGGAAATCAAACTATTATGGGCAACACCGGTCGCTACGGTGATGCGCAGCACTTCACAGGTACAGAGTAGGTTATAGTCAGGCTTGACCGACTATCTTTCTTGTTTTATAGAGCATTTTTGTAAGTTTCACATCAGTATTCCTCCGTTTCCTTTCTAATTGCTTACTAACCAAAGTATATTCATCAGTAAGCCACCCGACCTATTATTTTCAGAGCCGCCAACACCAATCCCAAAGTGAATACCGTCGAGCCAAAATGTATTTCAATTCGTAAAGCAAAACATTGAGAGTTTGCTTAAAGAACAGACGTCATTGTTGACTTCCGTCAATATTTTTTAGTTAAACACTCCACTGAGGATATAGATCCGCTTAGCTATTGGAAGGTATTGGATGAATGTTATTGCATTGAGTCCACTGATAAGGGAAATTTCTATACTTTCAGCACAATGATGGTAGGCCGAAAGATGTCACTAAAAAATACCTGTGTTTTCATGCAACATACAAAGAATCGGAGAGAAGTTTCAGTAAAACTGGATTAATTATAAGAAATCGTCGGGCTTTGCTTAAAGCCAAATATGGGCATTTCCACAGAAAGGTCCGCCGAGACCAAAAAATTAAGAGTACTTAAAAACACTTTTTCCGGCCATATTTTTATAGGGAAACAATTTAAATAAACTAGTTTAATCCAATCTAACATTTGTTCAGATTCCATTTCGAGATTTTCAAATGAAAAGTCGAGCAATCACCATTTTTCTTATTTTTATCATTATTTTGCAGGTTGTTTTCCTAAAAAAGTACCTATAAATTTCATTAAATTTTGCTATCTAAAATCATTTTAAGGGTACAAAGAGTAAATAACAAAGGTTGCATAAGAAACCATAACAAACTATGTGAGTGCAATTAACAGTAAGTTTTTTCTTTGCATTATAAAATTAACCACAAAAGTAATCATAGAGGAAAATGTGTAACATAACGTATGTCACGTAACGTATCATAATGAGTCAAATATAAAAAACAGCAAAATTTATTTCCTTGTTTACTATGCTTTTCCATGATTCCACCAAATTTGGTCGAAATCGGACTTCTATAGAGTATAGCTGCCATAGAGAAGTATAGTCTGAAAAGTAGTCTAAGTTAGAAAAACTTTTTTGTTTTCCATGAAAATGTCCTCAAAACTGGCATGTATTTGTTTTATATGCTTCCCCACGATTCTTTAAAGTTTGGTCAAAATCGGATGACTATAGCATATAGCTGCCATAGGAACGATCGGTCGAAAAACAAGTTCTTGATGAGAAAAACTTTTTTGTTTTTAATGAAAACGTTCTTATCATTGTCATAGACTTAATTTATATACTTTTACACAATTCTACAAAGTTTGGTCGAAATCGGATGACTATAGCATAGAGCTCCCATAGGAACGATTGGTCGAAAAACTAGTTCTAGTGAGAAAAACTTTTTGTTTTTAATAAAAACGTACTTATCATTGGCATAGACTGAATTTATATTCTTTTACACAATTCTACAAAGCTTGGTCGAAATTGGATGACTATAGCATATAGCTGCCATAGGAAAGATCGGTCGAAAAACTAGTTCTAGTGAGCAAAACTTTTTTGTTTTTAATGAAAACGTCCTTTTTATTGGCATACACTTATTGTATATACTTTGGACACATTTCTACAAAGTTTTATCAAAATCGGATGACTATAGAATATAGCTGCAGTATGAATGATCGGTCGAAAAAGAAGTTCTAGTGAGAAAAACTTTTTGTTTTAATGGGATTGCCTACAAATTTCGCAATTAACAGTGTATTATGCTTTTCCATGATTTCACCAAGTTTAATCGAAATCAGACATCTATATAGTATAGATCCCATATAAAAGTAAGGTCCTAAAAGTAGTCTAAAAGTAGAAAAACTTTTTTGTTTTCAATGGAAGCTGCAAGGGTATACAAAACTTCGGCCGAGCCGAAGTTAACTTTCTCCTATTTTTTTAAATCTATTTTTTCTGTGTACTTATGAATCGCTTAGTAAAGTGTGGCCATGCTCTTTAAAACACTGTTTTACTTTTTCTTACTTAATTGGAATCGATCAAGCTAAATTATTCGATTCACTCCTATATCACAAAAGCAACAAAGTCATGAAATTTTTAAGATAATTTGGAACTGGGCTCGGCTCAGCTTCTTACTTTTCCCAATGTTAAAGAATGGACAGAGCATGCACAATTATATACACGATTTTACTAGTCATTATGATTTAAGAATTACTGTTTTCAAGAACAAGTTTTAAGCACAAAACTGTATTACTCCTAGAATCTGATTAACCCAAATCTATCTCTATCTCTTGATTTTCAAACAGAAACAGATATCGTTTTGAAAATGGAAACCCGACAATAATTATTAAATTTTTCAGTTTCTATGTCAAAAAGAGGCTTTCTGGCTGCACAATAAGTTCACCGTATCTTAAGACCTGAAATCTCATATCTTTCGACGAGTTCTAATTCTCATTCTAATTTCACGGTCCAGTGGGGCTTTTTAGTAATTATAAATTTGTTACATTAGTTGCACACTGCAATGCTGCTCATTTATTTGTTTAAAACTTAAGAAAAACTTTGTATTGTGGTAAATCTTCGTGCTGATTATATTTTAACAAAATAGTATTCAGCAGTGAATTTCGCATATAAATTAATAAGGCAGAACTTTTTAAGCAGAAAAGTTTATACAACTTTAAAGAGCTCCAGCGAGGCATAAGTAACCCCACAACAAGAAAAGAGTCTGAGTCGGAAAAACATTTAAATATGAAAATCAACAGCGCAAAAAGTTAAGCATGAAATGCAGAGCGAAGGAGAAGCAAGCCAAGAATTTACGCTAATAATGTTAATTCCATTGCCACCTCCTGACGTACTGTTGGGATGTATATGTGTTTGTATGTATGTATGTATGTATGCAACCCAACTGGCAACCGCTACAGATAATCAGCATCTCGGGCTTGTCTCCTTTTTGTTTTGCTTTCATCTCGAGTTTTAGTTTTGTGCTGTTCTTCCGGGCTTCCTTTCCAGCAATTGTTGTTGTTGCTTAACTTAACTTCCTCCGCCTCCACTGCCAGGCCATTTCATTAGCATCATCCAGCAGCCAGCAGCCAGGAGCCAACTTAATGAGATGGCGTGCAAAAAGTTTTTACTCTCCGCCTTCCACCCACTCTCTCACTATCGCTTTCTCTCTGTCAGTTGCGGTTGGTTTTTTATGTTATGCATAACTTTAGGCGTTTGGCTTGTGCTTAATTTAAAACAATTATTTGACTGAGCTGTAAGTGGCCAAGCCAACCACAGGCCAGACCACCACTCAAAGGTTGAGCAAACCAAAATAAAAAACAGTCCTTAAACTGAAACTGAAACTTGTTGATGGAATTTGACGACTCTACCAAAAAAAACATCAATAGTTTTAAGTAGCGGAATGAATCATTAAAGAGCATGATACTTATCCAGGAGTCGATTTTTATATACCCAATTTGCATAAGTCGTCGAATGGTCAGTCAGTCGATGGGATTAGTCATCGTCATAACTCATAAGTCGCGTCTCGTAATAAGCCATTTCCGTTGTCAAAGAATTGTTCAAACTGACACACTTTAAAAATACATAAAAATTATTTTATGCCTTTCACACACTTCCACCATAAAGAAATGGAAATGGAAACGAAAGACTTTTCTTAGCCCCCACCAAGGCGATAAGCAATCATCACAGTGCCCGCAGACTGCATTCGGAGTGGAGTAATGAAGATGTGGGACTACCCGCTGCATTCTTTTGTTTGTTCTTTGTTATAACTTTCGCTGCGTTTCATTAGCTTCTCTCTTGATCTCGTCTCTCTCCCTCTCTCTCAGTCTCTTTCCCAGGGTAAAGTGTCAAGTTTTATTAGCTATCTCTGACCACTCATAGTTCGGTTCAATGCTCCTCAGATCAGAGACAACAAAACTCTGCATAACAATTTATAAATCAAAATAAGAAAAAGAAAAGTAAAAGTTTCTTATGGCTGCTGTAGAGTAATGACCCATTTCATGGCATTCTTATAAACACCAAAAAAAAAAAACTTGATTGTCTGTGCGGCGAATGTGGGGAGGCATTATGCAAATGCAGTTGCAGCTGCAACAATTTTTTCTGTTTATGATGAGGCAATCATGTGGCTTTGAATCAATTGGGGGTCGTTCTGTGTAGATGTAGAAATTAGGCTGATTAAATGGGTGGTGTTGCTGGTAAGTGAAATGCTTGGAGTGAGCGGACAAAGCAAAGGCTTTGTATTCCATAATTTATAATTAAATTGACACTGAACGGAAAATGTATTTGTGTTATATGCTCCCACACAATTCTACAAAGTTTTGTCAAAATCGGATGTCTATATCATAGGAAAGATCGGTCGAAAAACTAGTTCTTGTGAGAAAAACTTTTTTGTTTTCTAAGGAAACATAAAGTATATATATTCTTGATCAGCACGACGAGCTGAGTTGATTTAGCCCTGTCCGTCCGTCCGTCTGTCTGTTTCTATGCTATCTCCTCTGTCAGTTTTAAAGCAATCCTCATCCAGTCTTTTGGTACAAATACGCTGCACTTTTGTCGGAACCGGCCGGATCGGATGACTATAGCATATAGCTGTCATATCGGTCGAAAAACTAGTTTTAGTGAGAAAAACTTTTTTGTTTTCTAAAGAAACGCCTCCAAACTTCGTATTTCTTAGTTTGCTATGTTTTTACATGATTCCACCAATTTTGGTCGAAATCGGACATCTATATAGAATAGCTGTCATAGAAAAGTATAGTCGGAAAACCAGTCTTAGTTAGAAAAACTTTTTTTTCAATGGAAATGTCCTAAAAATTGTCATTTATTTATTTGGAATGCTTTCACATAGTTCTACAAATTTTGGTCAAAATCGGATGACTATAGCAAATAGCTGCAGTACGAATGATCGGTCGAAAATGAAGTTTTAGTGAAAAAAATTATTTTGTTTTAAGTGGCATCGAAACTGTTAGTTTGTTATGCTTTTCCATGATTCCACTAAGTTTGGTCAAAATCGGACTACTATATAGTATAGCTCTCATAGAAAAGTAATGTCCGAAAAGTAGTCTTATTTAGAAAAAAAAACTGCAAGGGTATACAAAACTTCGGCCGAGCCGAAGTTAACTTCCCCCTATTTTTTTTTAAAATATTATTGGCAAAGTGTGTAACGTCCGCAACGGCATGAAAATACTCAAAAGTTTTATTTAAATCTGGTTTTTAAGTTGCTCTGGATTGTCGAGAATTCGAAAAACTTAACCTCAAAGTAACAAAAAGAATGTATAAATAACATGCGATCCCCCAATCTGCAATGCTGCACATGTAATTTACCATTTTTAAGCTGCATCTATTTTTGGAGTTATCCGTTTTGAGCTTTCATGAACATACCCCAAGAGAGGTCAGACGAGCGGAACTTATTTTGAGAAGAACTTTAGATTCTTCCCAAGCCTAAAATAGTTCCTGAATAGTTCCGTCCGTCCGTCTGTCCGCAAAAACGCACAGATCTCAGAGAAGGTAAGAGATACCGATTCGACATATATGGGACAAAAACGTCCTATGCTTTCAGGCAAATCAAGTTTATTTTCACGCCTCTTCCCGCCCTCGCATATTGGAAATCACGTCATATCTCTCACAGTTTTAAAGATAGAAGGTTCGTTCCTTTTGGACATAGTTAGTAATCAGGATTCTTTATTGATCCGCTAAAAGATTTGTAAAGATCGGATGAACGATTGTCGAGTTATAAGGAAATCAAACAATTATGTGGGCAGCACCGGCCGCATGGCGATGGGCAGCACTTCACACACCTTAACACAACTTTGGGAGGTACAGAGTTATTATAGTCGGTTTTGACCGACTTTCTTACTGGTTTATTTACACAATTTGGCTTGATGGAAAAAGTGTATCGTTCGCAACGTAGCGTCCGTAACAGACGAAAATTAAGATTTTTTCTTAAAGAGGACTACTTATCAATCGTTTTTAAGCTGGATTGATATGGTCATATATTCCACTTGACTTTTTGTATATGGACTTTTTTAGTTTATTATGCAAATTTCGCTAAAAAAAATGTGCAAATGCACATAAGCCTCAAAGTCGGTTTACATTATTGTAATCTTATTTAGAAAAACAAACAGCAAGGGTATACAAAACTTCGACCGAGCCGAAAGTTAACTTTCCCCTATTTTATGTTTTGAATGGAATCGGCATCAGAATTCTTATTTATACGTTTTCTATATATGCTTTTTCATGACTTCACTAAGTTTGGTCGAAACCGGAAGACTGTATAGTACAGCTGCCATAGAAAAGTTAGGTTTGAAAAACAGTCATAGTAGGCGTCCTAAAAACTTGTATGAGCTTCAGGGGTACAAAAACTTTTAATTTTTACGGGGGTAGTACAAGTTGGCACGGAAAAAAATCGACTTTTTTATTTTGTTTTTTTATAGCTCAGATATTCAAAAATATTTTCCCAAAAGGATTTTCGAAAACTCGAATTAGTTAAGGAGATATAGCTCTTTTAGTAACTCAAGGTGACCCAAATGTCCTAGCAACTGTAAACTTTTAACGTGCTTTTCTCGAAACCACGTTTTTCAAAATGGCGGCCGCGATTCAGCCAAAACTACTGGACCGATTTTGTTCAATGAGGTGTCAAACGACACAGAATAGTCGTCACTCTGCCCTGAACCTCCAACTTTTAGATACAAACATTTTTAGTCCTTTTTTTCCATTAGACTACAAAAAAAAATAACAAAAAAAAAATAGGGGAAAGTTAACTTCGGCTTGGCCGAAGTTTTGTATACCCTTGCAGCTTCCATTGAAAACACAAAAGTTTTTCTAACTAAGACTACTTTTTGGACCTTACTTTTATATGGGATCTATACTATATAGATGTCTGATTTCGACCAAACTTGGTGAAATCATATAAGAGCGTAATACACTGTTAATTACGAAATTTGGAGGCGATCCCATTTAAAACAAAAAGTTTTTCTTACTAGAACTTCTTTTTCGACCGATCATTCATACTGCAGCTATATGCTAGAGTCATCCGATTTTGATAACACTTTGTAGAAATGTGTCGTTCCTATGGGAGCTATATGCTATAGTCATCCGATTTCGACCAAACTTTGTAGAATTGTGTAAAAGTATATAAAATAAGTGTAAGCCAATGATAAGGACGTTTTAATTAAACACAAACAAGTTTTTCTCACTGGAACTAGTTTTTCGACCGATCGTCCTATGGCAGCTATATGCTATAGTCATCCGATTTCGACCAAACTTAGTGAAATCATGGGAAAGGATAGTAAACTAAGAAATACGTACTTTGGCGGCGTTTCAATTGAAAACAAAAAAGTTTTCCTCACTAGAATTAGTTTTTCGACCGATCGGTCCTATGACAGCTATATGCTATAGTCATACGATCCGGCCGGTGCCGACAAATGCGCAGCGTACTTGTACCAAAAGACTTCGCGCAAAGTTTGGTGAAAATATCTTTCAAACTGACGGAGGAGATAGCATAGAAACAGACGGACGGACGGACTGACGGACGGACATGGCTAAATGAACTCAGCTTGTCATGCTGATCAAGAATATATACTTTATGTGGTCAGAGATGCTTCCTTCTATGCGTTACAAACATCCGGACAGTTTTATAATACCCTCTGCAAGGGTATAAAAATAAATGTGCCACGAGAGTGATTAAGTTTAGCGGACTTCTCTGTTACGATTGCGCAAGATACACACTAAAGTGTCAGAGAGGGAAATGATCTTTGAGGGTCTTTGGTAATCAAATAGTCCACTTGGACAAATCGTGGGTACCACATTCAATTTGTGCTCGGTGCCACCGAAAACTCCAGCTCTCCAGCGAAGAAAAGGATGCCCTTCAGTGATCATTCCCCGACCGTATGGACCCAAAAGTCGTCAAACCAAATTTACTAAGCGACGGAATGAAAGAGTTTAATAAACTTCAGACTCAATTGGCATTGGCTTTTCATTTATTTTCCATATTTATTAAGCTCATGCCAAATTTGTTATTTCCCATAAGCAAATGGTTAGAAAAGCGGTTGTGATAATTGTAAGGGAGATTAAACGAAAAAGTCAAAAATTGTTACCTTATTTCGTATTATAAATGCCAGTTATCATAACGAATCAAGCAATTTAATAGAGTTTCTTTCGTTTTTTGTATGTCCTAAACTCAATTTACCAGCTCTAGTTTCACTGAAAAATCAATAAAAAAAATTCTACCTTTTTGACTCTGGCCCATTCTTCTCCAACCACCCCTCAAAACCATTGTCCAGGAATTCCAAGTTCTGGGCGACAAAGCGTATAAAAGTTGAACAATAATAACAAAGCAGAAAATCAATTGCAAGTACTTAAGCAAACAATGGGCCAATGTAATGAAAGAACAGCCTAACACAACTTCTTTCCCATCAAAGCTCCCATTCCCCCAAAAAAAAAGAAACAATAAGAGCTCTGACTCTGCCTCGGAGGCTGCCTCTTGTGTGGCGCTCCCTTCCATTACCCAATAACAAGTGGCGTCTAATTTAGCACAAGACGATTATTTAGATATCAACAACATTGGCAATTACAGCAACACGAGAGAGAGGCATAAAGCCAAAGCGCAAAACATAAATTAAAATAAATAAATTGCGTGGCTCGCACATCCCAAAAAAAAAAACACACGCACACAACAGCCTCTAAACGAGCGGAAGCGTTTAATTAGCGGGTTTTAATAATTCAATCAGCGTGTTTAGTTCGGTGCTAATTTCTGTACAAATTCAACAAAGTAATTTTGGGTGTAAATTTCTTTTAAACGAGTTTAAATGAGCCCAATTATTGTTATATTTTTTGTTGCATTTTGTGGTCACACTTTGTGTGCTATTGATCGGCCAAATTACGAGTATGTTTAAGTTAGGAGGGCAACTCTTAATGTCCTGTGGCTTATGGCTGAAATGTGTCCTGCGGTTAGCAGTTGAGCAGTTCTGGGGGTGAATTTATATGCTTATTTGGTGGTTTTTGTTTTGCCACCTGCTTGGGTTGCCACGAGAAGCTCCCAGAGCCCCATGAGGGGTTAATGAACTGCAGTTAATTGGGTTAGGGGTGGATTTACTTACTTATATAGTTTTTTAAGAGACTTCCAAATTTTAATCTCCACTTTAAGTTGAACAAAATGGTTTTAATGTTTCTTTTTTTAATGGTGAAATTTCAGTTGCAGTTAAAGCGTTAAAATTGCAAATGTCTGCCTCACGTTCATATAAGGAAAAAATGCGAGGCAATAAATTTTGCAGTCAGGCTTGGCACTGAGAGTGTTGGCTGCTTAATGAAAATAGCAGCAGCAAAAGAAATAGGAAATAAAGATAGACAGTCAACCTGCCAGCAAGGTAAAGTCTGGTCAATGCAACTGACCATTGATGTCCAAGAACACACAACCAGACAGCCGGAGCAGCAGTAGCTGCAGTGGCCAGCAGCAGCAATAACCATCAAAGCCAGCGCCAAATGTTGACTCAGATCTCCCCCTTTCCAACCAACTGAATATGGTGGCCATGTCCAATGTGCTTGGAGCAACTGCAATTGAAAATGACTTTTTTTCCCCAGGAGCCTCAGCTTTGATTTGATGACCATGTGTTGAAACGCATTTCACTTTGTGGAAAAGGCGTGAGGTGAGTGAAATTCACAATCTATGGATCAGCCTAAATGAGTGCATCCGTTGAAGTAATTTCAAGCGTAATTATATTCAATTTCAACTTGTTCTAGGCCACAGCAGCTGCAAAACTAATTTAGACGAAAACAACAGGGGCTTCAATTGCTTAACTAGAACAAAAGCGAGCTGTTCCTCCTATTAGCAAAGCAAATATAATTACTAAGGCTAACTGGGGCAACAAAAATGCCAAGGCAGACAGCCAGGAAGGCAGGCTGACGGGCGTATGAATGCATAAATGCCAAACAATGCAGTTTGAATATATGCCAGATGCAGAGATTCCACACCAGGACACGCATAGAGATTACATGCTTGAATATGTTAAGTGGCAGGCAAGCAAGCTGACAACCAAGGGCGCAGACAGGGGGGCAGCTGTGAATGAAAACTCTCTTCGATATTGGTGATAAAGTGCTTTGACTACAACTACAGGTAAACAGGGAAAAAAGCACATAAAGAAACTTTGTTTCAAGAACGTTCGTTTCTTTCATCAGTAGACTTTTCTAACGACCATATTCCTCTATCGGAATTGCTGTAGCTAATTGGGAATACATAGCGAGATATATTCAAAATCCAAACAATATTTTAACAAGAAAGCTCATCTTACTACGCAGAGAAAACAGAATTAGCTACATGCCGCGTGAAGAAACAGCAATCCTAAGCGAAACATAGTTCTCCATGCTAAATTTCACACTATAGATGTAGAAAACAGAAAGTCAAACGTGGCATGTAGAAAAACTACATTCTACACGTAGGAATGAGAAAAGAGAACGCGGCATGTAGAAAAGCTACATAAACGTAATGGGTAGAAAATCCCTGTCAAGCGTGTAGAAACCTACATTTTCATGTAGTTTTTAAATATTTGGTTTTCTCTTGGTAGATCTTCTTTTTCGACTGATCGTTCCTAAGCCAACTATATGCTATAGTCATTCCATATTGATCAACATTTGTAGGATTATGTGAAAGCACTTAAAATACATAAACACCAAATTTGAACACGTTATCATTAACAACAACAAAGTTTTTCATACGAAGGCTATTTGTCAGACCCTACTTTTCTATGGCAGCTATACTTAAAAGATGTCTGATTGTAATCAACCTTTGTGGAGTTCTGAAGAAGCATAGAAAACTAACAAATACGAATTTGGAGACGTAAGCATTAAAATCAGATACACCTATACCTGGGACCGACAAATGTCAAAGTTTTTCATATATTTCAATGAAAGTTTTTTTTTGAAAATAAACTTGATCTGCCTGCAAGTAAATATATAAGCATATGTCCCCTAAATGTCAAACTCTATCTCTTACCATCTCTGAGATCTGTTTGTTCATACGGACAGACAGACGGATATGACTAAATCGACTCGGCTGTTGATGCCGATAATCTCTAGAGATTTGGCCGTCGGTTGGTTTGCAAATCTCTCAAAAAATCCGTCGGTGCCACAGAACTTTGAGAGATTTCGTTTTCTTTTTCGAAATTCCAGTTAAAAGGTGTGTATAGCTATAAGATTATGGTACAAATACAAAAACAGTGCTAAATCCCGTAGGTTTGTGAAGTCGATTTGGTTGGTTTGTGTATTGGTTGGTTTGCCAAGATCTCCTAGCACAATACGAGAGGATTCTGTGGCACCTAAGAATTGGTTTTTAGTTGGAATGTGGCTGGAAGTGGTTTCTGTGTCACCCCCGTATATATACTTTATAGGGTAGGAGATGTTTCCTTCAGCCTGTTACATACTTTTGCACAAACTTAATACAGTATAGTGGTGTTGGAATGAGTATGAGGGCAAACAAAAATGTATTGCAAATTTTTATTGTTTTATAACGAATTAAAGATACAGTGACATGCAGATGACATTAAATTCAATTGACTTAAAAAATTAGTTCGAAAATGGTCAATATTAGTTGGGAAATTCGATGAGATACTGGAAAGGTACATTAAAAGGAAACGTACAATTCGATGGCAAATTCACTATTCAAATTTAAACACACCGAGCACAATGGGAGACTGAGCGGTGATCTTGAGGTCGAGTCGGTATTAGCCGGCTTGCAGGGTGGAAATTCATTGAATTCACCCTGCAGAATCACATTATTGATGAAAATATCATTAAAACCCCTGAGTTGCCGGCAAAAGAAAATATATTTCTTCTGCCTCTTCACGCTTTCTTTGGGCTTATGAAAAATTTCGTGAAAACAGTGCAGATAAATCAATGAGCCATCCCCAAGTAACATTTCCCAGGCTGTCGGCTTCAAAAATAAAGCAATGCATTTAAGACCTACAGTTTACCAAAAAGAAAGGAACGCTGCTCATGGCTTTCTGGGTAGTACAAAAAAGACCAAACTATGTCAAGTTAGTTAAACAAATTTTGGCTGACTTTTCAAAATTGGAACTATCATAATCAGTTTTTCCAGTTTTTCAATCCGGCTTTGACCAAAACAATAAAAATATTTTTGACATATTGTTTAAGAATGAAAAGTGCACATCGTTAAATGTACACCAAACCCAAGATAGCAAATAACAATTGACTGTTTTTCGTTGTCCAAAAATAACAGTTAGTTACGGACCCTTTGAGCACAAAGTCAGAGATGAACCGTTCACATCGGCTCATGAACGAATCGCTCTGAGCTTAACGAACAACCAATGGATTTGTTTACATTTTGCTCTGCTCATTCACTGAGCAAATCGTCGCGAGCGAAAAAGATAAAAGTCATTTTCGTTTTTGTGTGTGTGTATGTGAGAGTGAGGTGTCTATTTGGGCTTGCGACTCACACAAGCCACACACAAAACAGATAAAAGGAAAAAAAACCCTTTGAGGTGAGCCGTTCGGCTTTTTGCTCATTTACTGATTTACTGACTCCTAATGTGCGAGCGCTCAGTCGGATCGCTGTGTATAAATTGTTATTGAATGAGCAAAACAGGAAAAGCTCAACTGAGAACAGTCAACTGAAAACAAAAACAAGGAGAAACGAAGTGTTCTGCTCAGAGCGAGAGCAAGCGTGCATGGAATTTTTCGGTTTTGTTATTCAAAGAAACAACTTTTCATTAGATGATCCGAGGCGGGATCGAACCCACGCCGAGACACCCGAATCAATACCCGATATTTAGAGCTCAATTGATACACAATACTCGATACTCAGTACTCGATAGTCAGAATTCGGTAGAAAGTTTTTGTTAATAAATACAGGATACTCAGTACTCGACAGTCAATACTATTGACAGTACTCAATACTCAGTACTCTATAATCAGTACTCAAAAATCTGTTCTCGATTCTCAGTACTTGTTACTCAGTATTCCATACTCAGTAAACGACACTCAGTACTATATACTTGAAATTCATTTATCGATACTCAGTACTCGTTAGTCAATTTTCAATACTCAGTTATCAATACTTGATACTTCCTACTCCAAAATCTGTGCTAGATACTCAGTACTTAATACTTAGTATTCGACACTCAGTTCTCGATACTCAGTATTTGATAATCAGTACTCGATACTCAGTACTCGATATTTGATACTCAGTACTCGAAACTCAGTACTCGATATTTGATACTCAGTACTCGATACTCAGTACCCGATATTTTTTAGGTACGAAATACTCGATACTCAGTACCCGATATTTGGTAGGTACGAAGTACTCTGTACTGTTTGAGTAAGTTAGTGTGTGTTTAGGGATATCCGATTCGCACTTCCATTTCAGCGTGACGCATGACGCGTGATGCTCAATTTGAATATTGCCCCTATTAATATCTTCCGCACAGAAATTGCAGAAGTTTGACTTCAAAAAGTGTTTAGCTTCAAAAGTTTATCTCAATCTCCTGCCATTGTGCTCCCCCCTTATGAAAAGCTGGCTAAGCCCCAGCCAACTGCCAAGTGATTGAAATGCAATTTGTTGGCCTTACCAAAATTTCACACAAATCAAAAGGAAAGCTGCAATATAATTTTGACAAATGGCAGCCTTTTTATATAGATAAATGTGAACATTTCATCAAAACTGACAGCTGCCGACATGTAAGTGAGTGCAGGCAATTTTTCTTTTTGAAGAAAAATTAAGGTGAAAAAAAAGGTGGAAATGTTATTTTTCCAAGTTTCACAATTTTCCACTTCATTTGTTCAAAAACTTTAATTAAACTAAAATAAAAATCAATATGCCTAACGCGTGCCAAGGCCCAACGGAAATGCTCTATGCGTACGCTTGACTCATCCACCGAGAACTGAGAGAATTGAGGGGGAGAAAAAATGTCTAATGACACGCAAGTTGGAAGTTATGTATGGGTGTGGCTGACCCGAAGAGCTGTATGATCTATAAGCTCTGTTAATGATACTTTCCAAGTGAAAAGAAAAAGGCACGCTAAAAAAACAACTAAAACTAGCGCACGCACATTATATTGCAATTTGCGCGCGACTTTCGCAAAAAAAGCAATTTGGCTTTTGGACTGGAGGCCACTTGTGTGCCGCCCCATAAGGACATTGCAACTATAGACGCGGCCGCTGTTCGTGAGAAAAGTCAATGTCAAGGTGTCTCCGCTGAGGCATTCAAGTAATTCTCTATTAATACATTTTATTGTATTTATTTTTTTTTCTGTTCGCATTGCTGATCGACTATTTGTGCATTTGATTGCATTATTTACTACCTTTGGCAGCTCATTAATTATTTATAGTGCCTGGTTCATTCTTGATTCATTCAACACACAAAAATTGCAACAGTTTAATTCAATTCCAGCAAAATTGTTTCAAAAGCTAAAGAAATGTCCCCGGCCACATTTCACATTTCACTTTGGCAGTTTTTTAATTAAATTTCGTCAGCCTTACAGGCCAATGTTGTCAACGTTCTGGCTCCGTGTCCTTCTGTTACCATTTCCCAGTTCCCCGTTCTAATGTCTGGCAAGCTGCAGCAGCAGCAGCCATTTTCAAATGCCTGTCCATTCGGTTCTAATTGACAAAATTGATTAAAATGTTTCTTAACATTTTGCACCAAACTGACATTTATCTTAATTGTTGAAGGAAAATGAGGATAAAGCTCGTAGACAGCCAGCGAGAAATTTCCAAATACAAGGAAGATGAAACTCTTAATTAGATAATGGCTGTCAGAGGCTGAAAAATTGAAAATTGAATCTGTAATGGTGAAATGTGTATGCAAATATGCTGAAGACAGGAGGCAACAGTAAAAGAGCCGAGTTGGAAGAAAAAGCAACCAAATTCTTGATGATTTATTTAGCAAAAAAGTTTACTTTAAATTGCAAAATTTAGATAGATTGATTGAAATAATGAAAAGATAACGTAAAATGTCGTTGCACTGCGATTTATTTGACTTTAGAAGCTGACAAACTTTCTAGGAATCGGAAATGCTTCTAGCAGTGCATAGAGAAAAGAATATAAGAGTTGTGGAGTTTGTGCCTGAAGGCTATTTGTATGAAGATCTAGCCTGCCCAACTTTGATCTCACCAAAAACTAGCTCAATAGCTCATTTTGATGTCTCGGCCCACCCGGAATACCCAATTTCTTTCACAACCATTTTCGTGGCATTTCAAATATCACTCATACGCCCTGTTTTATTTTTGTATTTTCATACAAAGGTTGAGATTTTTGTGGTTGTTCCGCTTTGTTGGCACATTTTGCCTTTGGCTTGCCAAGGAAAGATGAAAAAAAAAGACCCAAAAATTTATGATTTAGTAGCAAATGGATAAACAGTGTCCTCCCCTAGCTCGCTGCTGATTATTTATTTATCTCTTGCGCCACTGAGCGACTGCTGACACGACATCCACGCTCGCGTTGGCCGCGCATTTGTCATTTGAATAATACTTAAGGCGTCAAAGCGAATTTTGCGTTGCTTAAAATTTAATTTGTACTACATGAAAATTTGATTTATGCCCGAGCACAGGATAGGAGTATTTGGTAACAGCTTCCGCTAGCACTGCAGTGCACTTGACAGGCTAAGGACATTTGGACAAGTGCCAAACAATCAAGTGTCCTCGAAGTAAGCATTATCGACACATTTTCAAGCATTCTGTTGACTTTACAAATGGAATTTCTTCAACCGCACTCAACTCATTTAACTAATCAAAAGCAATTTTAATCAAAGGGAAAACCTTATGGCCCCGGGTCCAGGAATAGATAACAAACTGAAAGCAATTAAAGCCACGTGCAAAGTTCGCCCAAGGTTAAGTAAAAGTTTTATCTAGTAGGCAAAGGTATGGAAACTGAAGAAGGATTGCTGCTTGATTTTTTCAGTATTTGTCTTGGCAAATATCCTTTGCTTAGGCTGCGGAGGAAGAAAGAGAAGCTCTTGGTTAAGCAAACTTAATTAATAAGCAAAAGGCAAAAAGGGAAGCTGATTGCAAGCTGTGTCCTGTGTGTGTGTGTGTGTGCAATGAATCGAAACTCATTAAAAAGTTTCGCTGTGGTTTCGTTGCACACACACTCACAGAATCACCCAGAGCCTTCGTCTTGTCTCCTATTAATATGTCGGAGCACCCACACATTCTGTTGTCGACAAATAAATTTGAATAATTAAAAGACCCCGCACTAAGGAAACAGTGAAAGCAGCAGATGTCCTTTTTTTGGGAGATAACCAGCTGTTGCCCTTCGGTATGTGCCACTTAAATAGGCTTTATTATTTAAAGAGTTGGAATTGAGAAAAGCTATTGTGAATAGCCGCAGTTCTGATACACTGACTGGAATACATACAAACTATGCAGATGTGTTGGCATTTTTGAGAAGAAGATTAAGGATAACTCACTGAACTACATCTATAAAGTGTTTTCGACTTGGCAGTTCAATTTGTTAATCGTCAAACGAGGGGACTGTTATATATGTTGGGAGATAGCGCACCGCGACCAATCCTGGACTATTGTGCCTCCTGCTGAGTTTACAACTCTCTTAGCAGTCTAATCTCTTTAACAAATGCCTGGCTTTCGTGGGTTTAAGTTTACTAATCTGGTTGGGATGTAGCTCCCCCCCCCTTTTTAAATACGAGGTGTGTTCAAAGTTCGCGAATTTTGTTTCGCGGGTTACGTTTTCAACTTCGATTTTTGTGGCGTTATGTTGGTACTCTGTTTCTCACTATGCCGACGCCATTTTCAATGTTCCTTAATTGTTGACAGTGCTTTGTTCACGTGTTTTGGATCGTTTTCGATTTTTACCTATTCAAAAAAATGGATTAAAGACCTGTATCAAATTTGGGAAAAACGAAATTAAGTCGGGATGCATTCGAATGTTGACTGTGGCATACGGAGAAGCTACCTTGGACCGAAGCAATGTTTATCGGTGGTACAAAATGTTCTCAGAGGCCGAGAAGATGTGAACGACGAAGAGCGTCCGGAGCCCGGCACTTCAACAACAGTCGAAAAATTATGAAGTGGAGAAAATGGTATTTGCCAATCGTCGAATCACCGTTAGAGAAGTTGCTGAGGACGTAAACATATCGATTGGCTCGTGCCATTGATTTTTATCAATGATTTGGGCATGAGACGGGTCGCCGCGAAATTCGTACCAAAATTGCTCAAATGCGACCAAAACAGCATCGCATGAACATTGCTAATGAGATGTTAAACTCTGTCCGCGACGACCCAAATTTGCTAGAGGGTCATAACTGGTGACGAATCGTGGGTTTATGGTTATGACGTGGAAACCAAAGCTCAATCATCTCAATGGAAGCGCCGCACGAACCAGACCGAAAAAAGCGCGCCAAGTTCGGTCGAATGTGAAAGTTTTGCTGACAGTTTTCTTTGATTGCAGGGGCGTGGTGCATCATGAGTTCTTGGCACAGGGAAGAACTGTCAATAAAGAACCCGCGTTATGCGCAATTTGCGCGAAGCAATCCGCCAGAAACGGCCGGATTTGTGGAAGAACAAAAATTGGCTTTTGCACCACGATAACGCCCTGCTCACACATCGTTGCTTGTGCGCGACTTTTTGGCCAAAAACAACACACTAATGATGCCGCAGCCACCGTATTCCCCAGATCTGGCCAACTTGTGACAGGATCGAAGGAGGAGCAAAAAAAAAAAAAAAATTTTTTTTTGTTGTTGGAAGAAAAAAAAAAAGGAGGAATATAATTTTAAATGGGTATTTTTTTGAGGGGGAAAAAAAAAAAAAAAAAAAAAAAATTTTTAAAAAAAACAAAAATTGCGAAACTTTTGAACACCCCCGTATGCGCCGCACTAGAGCACCTCAGTATCTACATAATTGAGCCCGCAGTCTGCAGTGGCCCGTGTCAAGCCCTGTCAGTATTCTGTTAAGCATTGTTGCTTTAATATCTAAGAAGGCGCATAAAGTCACTTCCTTATCTTCTAATGATTTCTCCAGCATCTTCCCGAGCTGATACAGTGCCGACTAACAACGAGACACTACCCCAAGTCCAGCTCCTTGGGGTGTCAGAGACCCGTCTGTGTACCACTAAATTGTGCAACCATTTCAGTGAGATCCAATCTCACTTATTACTTTTGTGCTCAGTGAAATTCCGGTGGAAGTGGATCTCTGCCACCATTTCCTCTCTGGGTCGAAGGACTATAGGGATTTCCTTCTCCTACCTACTCCTACCTACTTACTCCTTCTGCTGTCAGTCTAAGCAGTCTTGCTGTTTTCTTCTGGCAAATGGTATGGTGGATTGGTGTTAACTCCATCAAAACTTCTAGGGCCGCTGTCGGGCAGGTACGCATGGCTCCAGTCATGCATATACAAGCCAACCTTTGCGGCTTTTGTTGCTGGGTCCCTACAGTAAGGAGACTTGCACTGTCTCCCCACACGACAGCTCCATACGTGAGCATAGGTCTCACCACCATGAGGTACTCTAGCAACCAGAGTATGTGTGGTGCCATGCCTCACCAGTTTCCGATAATGCCCTAGTACATTTACTGAGTGTATACTCTTTGTGCTTGTCAGATCTTAGCCTGTTGTCAAAGACTACGCCAAGATATTTGACCTCCTTTTCCGGTGTTATGAGACAGCCGGAAAGGCGCATTGACCTCATTCAAGTTAGTTTGTATCTACTTCAATGGTTTTTGCAGTGTCTAGGATGAGCCCATCCTCCTTGTACCAATCGGAAGACACTTTCAGTCCCCTCTGGATTATGTCACATAGGGTTTCTTTGGACTTTCCTCTAGCAAGGATGACGAGGTAATCTGCGTATCCCTGACATGTTATGCCCTGGCACGCGAGTCTTTCTAAGAATTCATCCACAAGTAGGCTCCATAACAGTGGGGAGAGTACTCCTCCCTGCCTTCCTGAGGGCATCCTCTTGTTGTGGTTACTGTGATGGTTTTTCCACCTCCCACTCAGAGGCTTCCCAGCATCATTGAAGTGAATCTATCCATCTGCCTATTGTAGAGGTATCTGGCGGAATGGAGGTAATTTAAATTTATCACTCGATTCCCTAAAGATTTTGGCGTAAGCAGCTGAGCAACAGCTCTGCTAAACTTATTCCCAGCAAGCAAAGTTCGGAGCTCTCCAAATTATGTGTCTGAACTGAGGCGAACTTAAGAGCGTTTTTGGGGTACACACATAAATTTGAAGTTTTCGGAACATATTCTCTAAGCTCTCTAAGCACGGGCTCATAAAAAACACTAATGTCTTAACATTTTCAGAGTAGCAGTAGGCAGGTAATCGAAAATTTTGTTTTGGTTGGATGTTTTGCTTCAAGTGCCTAGAAAAGTAACTTCAATGTGTCTCTTATAAGGCTTTAATACGCTCTATTGGGAGGATGAATGCACTTATATCTGTGCCAGAAAAGAGTCAGATTAGACTTAGAAAACTTCCACATTAAGTGCGACCGTTTTCATAGAAAAAAACGCTCATTTCAGACTATTTTTTGTGCACATTATGACGGTAAATGTTCTTAAAGTGTCAGAAAAACTCTTTTATTTCTGCTGGACAGCTGGTCCCACTGCGTCAATTTGCCACAACACATTAGTCACTGAACATTTGTTACTGCACAACAACCAGCGTTACTGAACAAGAGTCACTAAAACGAGTTTGAACAAGACTGACTGAACAAGAGTCACTAAAAAGAGTCACTGTACAGTAGTCACAAAGCAGAGTCTCTGAAAAAAAGTTACAATACTACAATAGTGACTGAACAAGAGAAATTGAACAAGGATCACCGAACAGGAGTCACTGAACAAATGTCACTGAACAAAAGTCACTGCAAAAAAGGTCACAGAACAAGAGTTTCTAAACAAGAGTCACTGAAAAAGAGTTACAAAACAAGCGTTACTGAACAATAGTGACTGAACAAGATTCCCCAAGCAAGAGTTCTCAAACAAAAGTCACTGAACAAGTTCACTTAAAAAGTGTCTGAATTAGAGTCAATTCAAAAAAGTCAAGAGTCACAGAACAAGAGTTACTAAACAAGAGTCAGTAGCAAGTAAGGAAAGTAATATTTTTAGCACCAACTTTTTTAAATCGGTGCATATTTCTGTGCTGATTCGGTAACGAGCCCACCTGATGGTTTCTATCCACTTTAGTGATACTTCAATGAAAACATTCAACGTGTCTTTAGTCTTAATATTCATTCAAAGAAATGAACTACTATGACAAAATATTTGAATTCAATTGTAATAGGGCATGTTATATGGAAGGTGACAATCATATCAACGGTTACTAGATCAGGATTGAGGATAAGCGGAATCGCTTAAGCAGTTGAAATCGATGGCTTAATGCCAAGTGAATTTAATTCTTCCAAACAAAACGACATGATCTAGTAACAACAGACATTCTTCTTACTTCTTACAAAGTTGTGCTCTTTAAATTAGAAAAACCAAAGTTTACACGAAACTCGACTCAGAGTTCGAAACTGGGCCAAATGAGCCAAATATATACAAATATTGCTCATATGGACGAAATCACTAAAATCCCGTACATAATTCTCAATAACGAGATCAGCATTTTATCCACAGCTGTTTTTGTACTTAGAACGGGTTCGGCTCGAATTTCTAAATCTTTTGAAGAATTTGTTAGTCCTAGCACCTTGAAAAGGTGAAATTTTTTAGGTTATTGTTGTGTTTAGTCTAAAAACACAACTTTTCTTCAGTTTTAACATCTAGCTACTTTTTAGCCTCTTTTGATCCATTTCTAGGTACTTTTAATCATTTTTTCGCGCAAATCTATCAACTTTTTGATCTCATATTCCGGCTAAATTGCTCCAGAACCGTTTGCAGACCTCATTTTATGTATTTTTGTAGGCTTAACTCATTAAAGAGTACTTTTTTGAAGTTTCTGTTGGATATCAGTCCGAAAATAACAATTTTACATGTTTTTCCTCAGATATTTTTTAGCAATGTTTTTTATTTTTAGCTATTTTAGTCCGAAACATCAATTTTATTGTATAAGTTTACACTTTTAGCTATTGTTTAGCAATGTTTTTTTTATTTTTAGCTATTTCTAGCTATTCTAGATGCTATTTCACTTAGAAGTGCAACGGCTGTAACTAACATTTTCTAAACTGAATAATGCCAAAATTTGTTGGACAAGACAATTTCCTTCTTCCCAATAATCTCAGTAAGCTCTTTTTAATCCCCCTTTAAGCGTCGCGTTTCATTCATTTAACACTTAAACTGAGTTACAGATAAAATGTATAATACCCTCTTTCAGAGTATATGCAAAAAACAGAAAGGCAGACAAATAAAGCAAAGATAAATAAGTCCACCTACCCATAGACCTTGGCGACAGCTTGACAAACTAATAACAAAAAGCAAGCCCACAAAGCAGAATGAAGTGGCCAAGGGTTTTAAGAAGATTTCCAGATGCCCACAGATAGGACTGACTCTCGCACAGTTAGTGGCCCTCAGGCAGTCGGTTAGCTCATTAAAAACAGAAGGAAAGAAGAAAAACTGTGACCCACCCAACCGCCCAAGGAGGCAACCAACAAGTGCCAAAGTCAGAATTTTAATTTGCCACAAAGACAGGAGACACGAAACAGGAGACAGGAGTGGGATGTGAGTTAGTTTTGTTTGCCTAAGCTTCGCTCATGTTTTTTAAGGCGACAGCTGACAAAATGAAAATTCCACACAAATTTCAGCCTTAAATTGTAGACAATTTGACGGAATTAATTGAGTGTAGCCAGGATACAGACAAAAGGCTGGCAAATTTTGCTTTAAACAATTTCCAATCAAAATGCAAATGATTTTGGTAGCTAATTGAAAAGCTTTCAGCAGTCAAGCAAAAAGTTCAAATGAACAAAATGTTGGCATACGAAAACCGCACTTACGCACGCCTTTTGTTATTCTCACAATTAGGCGCCAATTGTGGCCAATTATTAATTTGGCTTGGCTTTCAATTAAGCAATTAGTGCGGCGAGAAACGTTCCGTAAAGAAAAATCGTAATGTGCCAAAAAGTAAATAGGAAATGAGGCCATTTATGGCACAATGTGGCGTATGTGTAATTTTTTTCACATTTTTACGATTGGCAGCAAGCGGCATGCCTCCTCCCACCGTTACAAACATTTTATGCTAATTTTCACCCACAGAGGCAGAAACCCGAACAGCATCAAGTGGAAAACTTTCACAGTCTTCTCGACACTGAGTCGATGCGAAATGTTTGTTTAGAATTTGGCGTGGCGTTATTTATGGCCCAATAACTTTTAACTTCACATGCGGCCGAGCACGGAATGCAAATTGGCATTCTTGGCCATTTGTGCCAAAAAGTCCCAGGGAAATAAATTTAATTGAAAAATGTTGATGATGGCGCCAGGTAAGAAGCCATGTCCTCAAAGAATGTCGATTAAAAAGTGACCACAAAGTGTTTAATTAATGTCGAAATAATTGACAGCCACAATCTGGCCCCGCCACATCCTAGACGTACCTACTGAAGGTTAAGGTCAACTGCCCACGTGGTTAGAAAAACAATTTCAAGCACGACTAAATTTTCATTTCTTTTTATGTTTTTCTTAGAAATTCATTTGCCACACACAACAACAGACAACAACAAAGGCCAACAGCTACTACATACTACTTGCTGTTTGTCATCAAAATGGACTGATCGTGAGATTTATATATGACGTCAGATATATATTTAAATTATCAAACTTTGTGGACCTAAAAATAAAATGACAATTCTTCAAAGTGTTGAAAGATTTGTGAGACCAACATCAAAAGAGTTTAGTAGATTGAACAGACTTTTTTATGAATGTGCAAACTTATTTGGAAATCGACTTTTCTTCCTTCCAAGTCAAGCTTTCCCTTTCAAAACTTATTTTCTAATCATCTTAGTGTTGGGTAAAGGTTGTTCATTTCACTGAAAATGTTCACTTGTTCTTTTTATCAAGGTGAGTCAACTCACTTAAATTGCTCAGCTCTTCATCTTATCAACTATCCTTGGGGCATTGCGATCATTCAAACTAATTTTAACTATTCGTTGCTGGTCATACTGCAGAATATTGCCTATTTGCTAGCGACCTCTTATATGATTGTCACATCAGCATGTTGCTTACATTGAACCAAGAGACACGCGAGGAACAAACAGCTGAACAGTCACCGAACAGAGTGAACAAGTCACTGTACAACTCACAGAACAAGAGAGACTGAACAACTCCAACTCAACAAGACTCGCTGAACAAAATTAAACAATTAAAGAAAAGCATGTTCATTTGCTCAGTTTAGTGAACAACTCAATTTTGTTCCCTCACTCATGAACAACCCAACACGAACACCAACATTTTTCTGTTCTTACAACTCACAAGTTCAAATTCGGCCACTTCGTTAGTTTATTTAGGCAATTGGTAATGGCTGTTGGTGTGAATGTTGTTTATTCGTAAATGAACATATTGACAACTCATATTGGAAAACTAAAAAACATGCGCTGTATGGTGTACGATATTGAAATGCGATCATTGCGGTAATGCAGTTTATACGGTGTTGCGGTGTTTTTCGGTGTAAGAACTTTATTTACTTATACCGCAATTTCGATAAGTATACATAAAGGCAAAAAACAGCGCGTTTACACGAAACCCGATTTGGAAAACGGAACAGAGCCGTATAATTCGGAATTCGAATTCATATATTTAGCAGAAAACCATCATAAGTCTTTATTGTGATCAGCACAGAGGACACGAATCAGTTCATGCAAGGCATAGCTAGTACAAAGTACAACGTTTCAGAGATAATGGGATAAAGTTCCGGGATTACTTAGATGGGTCAATTTCACCATTAATTAGTCTGTGTATACAAATTACATTAAGCATTACTCTACGGTTAATAAGGGAGGGAAGATTTATTAAAAGTAGTTCCTAGAGTTTACGAAAATTGCGCTGTACAAGTCGCTTATCATCCCAGTCCTGCAACACGGCGCAGAAGCGTGGACATTGACAACAGTGGAAAGTAGGGAAAGATAGAAGTGAAGGACGACCGAAACTTAATTGGGAAAAACAGGTGCTGAAAGACATTAAGTCGCTTAAACTGACCAACTGGTGCCAGCTCGCACAAGACAGAGGCGAGTGGCGGGCATAAATATTAGCGGCCGAGACCGTCAAACGGTTGTGATAAAAATATCGGGCCAAGAGTAGGTCCTAGAGCAAGATGGTACAATGACCTAAGGACTTCAATGAAAACATCAAAGAGCAAGCAATAAGAATTGCTTTTGTTCAGATTCAATTCTATGTATAGTGGACGAATATTGCGGAGACCAATCACAAGAGTAGTAAAAAGAATCTTGGTCATGAACAGATCGTGAAATAAACTTAAGTACACTCCTGTACTTATTAACAGTAGCAGTTCCATAAGAGTTAAATTTAAGTTAAAAATTTAAGATCAAGAACTACCCCAATATCAATTACTTCATTGGCGCTCTAGTTCCACATTATAAAGGAAGAAAGTGAATAATCGTGGTAAACAACTGTTTAAGTTTTAGAAGACTATCTTGACACCATAATTAAAATGCATCCAAGTCTGCTTGCAAATAATAACGAAAACCCAAATGTTAGTTTTTCATCATCGGCATACATAAGCGCACTCGAGAATAAGCCAAGACTGAAGAAAAATCACTGACGAAGAGAGTAAAAAGCAATGGACCCTTGACTCAAGTATACTTGTAAATGCGTCTTGGGTATGATTTTCCACTCTAAATATGAAGTCAGTTCATATACTCACTCATATCGTACTTGTATTTTAGTGACTGGTCTCAGTTTTGAGCGGGTGTCAAATTTACTTTTTCCTGCTTTCGTCTTTGAGTGGGCGGTCGCACGCAGACTTTGCAGGTTACATACCAATTTTACTCAGACAGCAAAGAGGAATACGGTAACCCGGTGTTTTGAGCACACATTCTACCAATACTTAAGTATTGCTCTTCGCATTTGTTGGTTTCTAAAGCACGCGTCACGTTTGCCTACTCAGGGTAGGGAAAGGCATATCCGACTTAAGTAGGTATATGAATAAATTTATTAAAGATCCAAACAAAAAATATTGCTTGTGGTATAAGAATAATAAACATGTGTAAGTCTTTTCCACGAACGACGGTCCAAGGCCCTTATTTTAAAATTCTAAAATATTTTCATTAAAACATCGGTTAAATGCTCGCTCAAATTTAAAGGGTGTGCAAACTTCTTCATACCTTTTTTCAGTGGGCGTAGGCAAAATTGCAAAAACAATACACAAAGAATTCGGTTCTGCTGACGTGACGTCAAAGCAGTGAGAAACCGATAGATAGAAAATGCGTTGCTTGAATTGTTGGTTGATAATTTCACACTCAAATTTTACGGTTCCCTGTTTGTATGAGTATTTCCTATACGCAACGCGAGTGGCGCGAGTGTTTTCGGCACTTAAGTGCGAGATGCAAATATGCCGCGAGTAGAAATACTACTGAATACATTTTATTGGAGTAGTCGGGATATCCGAGTGCGAAACTATCAAGTACTTATGCAGTGCACTTGCAGTTGCGGTGCACTCGTGCAGATCTCTGAACCATAGTGACTACCTTGGTCAAAAGTAACCTGGATGCACTTAAGACCGTTAGCTCATGACCCTGTTTTTGCAAATGCAGGTAAGTTCAAAGTGTTCAATGGTAGTCTATCGCGGCTTAACAAATCCATGATGGAAGAATGAAATAATGAAACTACTTAAATGTTGCAATTAAGATGTCATTGATGGAGTTAAATGATAAAAGATTCCCGCCATAACATAGCGAAAGAGGACGACTCCAAATAAAGTTCAAAGATTTTATAAAAAGGCTCACAAAGCATAAGAACACAACTAGGTACTCCACAGGTTTGACAGAGCTAAGATAAATAAAGAATTGCAAAAAAAAAACCGATTGATAAAGTTAAATTTGTGTGTGTTAAGTGTTAAGCTGTAAGAAATAAAACAACACTTTTTAAATTTGATTGAGTTTTTTATAATTAAATACATTTCATCCAAATTTAAAAGCATCTGAGATTATTGCAAAAAACTCGTTTCCCTTGCCAACGTCCTTATTCTAGTATTTTACATATCTGTCAATGCTGCCGCGGAAATTTTTGAAATTATATTTGTGCACTCTACTCACATGTAAGCAACAGAGTGAGATCTCCGACATTTCAGGAATTTGGACATTTCGATTGGTTGTTTTCAAAAACAACTGACACCAAAATCTCTGGTGGAATACGTCCAAATGAAACGAAAACATCTGTCCTTTTATAATGCTAGCTTGTCATAAGTGTTTTCATTTATGATTCTCTTTACTAAAAAATATGTTTTCCTAATTTTAGTCAAAGTAGTTTTTAGCCGTCTAAATGTTAAGGAAATCAACAACAACGATTTGGAAACATATGGACTCAGCAGATTATGGATACTTAAGAGTGAATGTTTGGCCCGCTGCCCTGCGGAACTAGTCAGTAAGATTTTAACCGATTCCACACCAACAGCCATTAACAATTGTCTAGCTGAGCAGCAAATCACGCAACGCAGCTGCGCTTGTACAGCTTATACTGTTTCTGTGGGAGCAGCGCTGCTTCGAGATTTTTTGTATGTACACGAGGTAGGAATATGCCCGGCCCTGATTTATAGCTTAAGTTTTAGCCGAAAGTTATGCAATGGTGTTGGGGGTTGTGTCCAATTTTACTGAAATTTTTTAACTTATAAGTCGCATTTTCGAAAACGTAGCGAGTTTGGTATAATTCTTTGAAATAACGTCTGAATTCTAATAGGCTGCGCCCTTTCTTTATACATTCTGCTTGTATCATTTCGCTTTCATGGATGACTGATAAAAAATCAATGTAAATCAGGTCAATATATTTCAAAATGATGCCTAGAACTCATAAACCTCATTTCCCCTAGTTTGACAATATACATATCTCTCCCGAAAACCAAGTTGGTCACATATTTAATGAAGAATAACTTACTCTTTTGTACATCTCTTCATAGTAATCAAAGCTTATTTGCTGTTGTGTGGGCTTACCTGTAAACAAGAAAAAGAAACACATTAAACAAACAGCTTAGCAGTAAAAAATTTAAATCTGTTTCTCCGTGTTTAAGGCATTTGAATGATGACTTAAAATGCACAAACATAGAAACTAAAAGCCTTTACTGTACTCTCTGAAATCTTTAATACAACTTTGCCATATCGACATTTCTTCTTCTCCCTGAACATCTTGTTGCTTTTTTCTTTTATCCCAACACCCAATCATTTGCGTTTGCTTTACACTTGAGGAGCTGCCATCCGCTGCCCACTCCTACCAACATTTCTTTAGACATATTTCTTACGCATTTCTTACGCATTTGGGTGCGTTTAATGTGTGTCAAGTGCGACGTTAATGTTGGTCGTCAAGGATTAAGTGGCCATTACTGGGACGGCTTACGGAGGTTTGTTTTATCTGCTTAACGAACAAATTGATGTATGAATCATTCGATTTGATCAGTGAGGCATAAATGTGCCATGGCACGGCACATGCACATGCTCTGCTCTACTCTACTCTTGGCCGTGCTCATTTATTATCTATTACACAATTTGCTGTTGGTTGCAAATTGGTTCGCATTTCGCAATTACACCTGGCGCAGCTGACGGTGAGTCAGCCAGGCGCGCAGGCTCATAAAACCGCAACCACTCTCACCCACCAGTTCACCAATCCCAAACTCTGGAAATGGGTAACGCACGCAAATGTGCAAAGTTTGTTGGTGCTGCCTAGCGAAGCGCTCGATTGCGGAAGTTGCAACGGCAGCTGCTGTTGCTGCTGCTCTCCCAACTATTTCCCAACTCCACTCCATGACCGACCCTTTCCCAGGCCGCGCTATGGGCGCTGACAGCTGTCCGGTGCCTGCTGTCTGGGCTTGGCCATAACCAAAAACCAAAACAAATGAAGCAGCACAACTAACCCATAAAATATAACAAAAAGAGTTTGTATCGTTTCGATCTTTTGATCATTTTATGCCAATTTTCCCATTCGTACCAATCGAAAAAGGGTAGCAGTTTTGGTCTTTGTCTCGTTAACTGCCAGGGCTCACGTTTTGGGGGCAACAAATAATGGAAAATTATCTGTGCACCAGCATCAAATGTGCCGAGAGGCTAATCAGCGACAGACACTCGCAGAGCTTCCAAAATACTCGTACAATTGAATTCAGTTTTGCTTTGCAATCTTTCACAGTTTTATGTGCAGTTTTTGCTTAGACATTATCTTTGCTGGTATTTTTTTTTTGAACTGTCAGCTACTGTAGATTGTTGTGGCTTCGCTGTCAAGTGCAATTATGGGCCGCCATTCACTATGACCTTTAACATTGCCGCTGGAGCAAAGATACAAAGAGGAGACTGCACTTGAAGTTTGCAGTTTATATTGCTTGGATACAAAAGGGGAATCAGCGGAGCAACAGCAAAGCTTGTGCAGGGCCTGAAAGGCAGAACCACTTGAAGAAAACATAAATTTTTTGTAATTAAAAGAAAAGAATGCTTAAAGTTTACATTTGTTGAGCCTTGAAGAAAGTTTAAGAGTGGAATGTCATGTAAAATGAAAAAGGGAGAGGAAAACTGCCTTGAAGGGAGTCAGGTTAAAAGACCTGCTTAAGCCAGTGCTTAAAGGCGAATGGAAGATTGGGTATGATCGTAGTAGCGTGATCACCCTTAATGGAATAATCGAAACAAAATAATATCAATCTGATGACAGTCTTTTTTGTCGACTTTTTATCTATCTGTTTATCTGATTCTATTTATCTATCTCCTAGCTTCTAATCATAAAACAAAGTAATGTTAGTTACACCACTTTTAACACAAAAACGCCAGAACGAACTTCAATGATCTTTGATTTGTTGGACTTGTATCCGCCTTGGAATACATTTCTCATGTCATTGATATTGTCCACTGTTCTTGGGAGATCCGACATTGCGGTAGCAGTAGTTTCTACTGGAATAGCGGCCACATTATGAGAAGGATGCCGTATAGCTCATTTATTCATTCATTAAGACCTTTAAACTACAGAACAACCAAAAATTAACGTCTAAAATCATCATATGGGACGAATGCACAATGGCGCCCAAAAGCATATTCGACAATCCTTGAGAGTTGTGGTCTGATCGACTGCTGCCGATGAAATTAACGTTTGCCTCAAATCATCCAATCTGTGGCGCTGAACGATCCATCCATGTTCCTGTAGACGAATCGGTTGAATGGTTGAGTGAGAGAACAATTTTAGAAAATTGTTGATCAATGTGAAAATCAACGTTGAGAGTTTGTGGTCTGAATTTCTTAGCTGGGTTTTCTTATGCTCAAATGAAAGTGGCATGTTTCCGTGTCGGCAAACCATCCGCTTTATTTGTCCTTGCACCTGATAATAAAACGAGAAAAGAGTGTGCGGGGTGGAACAACAGGTACGAGCGAAGCTCTTTACGAGGGATAATCTGATTTAAAATTGCAATACTTGTAAAATAAAATGTTTCGGTCCCTGTTTCGGTCACTATTTTTGTCACTGTTTTGGTCACTGTCTTAGTTACTGTTTTAGTCACTGTTTTTGTTACTGTTTCGTCACTGTTTTTGTCACTGTTTTGGTCACTGTTTTGGTCACTGTTTCGGTCATTGTTTCAAATGCGTAGCCAAAGAAATCTATCGCAAAGACAATCGTTTTCTGGATTTGCCCACCAATACGACCGTCAAAGCCTCGCTCTAAAAATGTCGTTTATCACAAGGTTCTTCACTGAAGAGTATCAACCAAAGTGTAATACAGCAAAATACGTGGCTTTATCAAAGCAAATGTCTTTCTTGAGCTATTGATCTTAATCAATTTTCTGCACTCATTTAGTTACGTTAATCAAAATTCCTAAATTAAGCTTAACTAAGAGGTATTACCACATTCATTGACTGTCATCTAACTATAAATACAAAAAAGAGTGGGCGTCTTGGAAAACCCAGTGCGAGCGAAGCTCTTTACAAGGAATAATCTGGTTTGAAATTACAATAAGTGCAAAAGAAAATTAAGAAAATTTGTTTTTGTATGGTTGCATCGGATGAATTTAATTTGAAATGTTATTTTCCAGCAAACATTTTATGAAATTTTTTATTCACATTCGAAAGTTTTTCGAGTCGTCGGTCCGATTCAAATAGTCATAAATGCGCTGTTTTTCTGATCAGAAATTATTCTTTTTTCGGGAGAAAATGGTACCCTGACCGCGACTTTTCTTGAAGAGTCGTTTTTAACTTGTTCTTCTAATCAATTTCCACTCATTTTCAAATTATTTTGCGAGTCTTTTTCGAGTCATTCAATAAATCACATTTTAAGCATATTCATGCGTAATTTCTTCTTTTTAATTGTTAGGTTTTAATCTCTTTTTAATCATCAAAAGGGCCTGAAAAAGGCTCAATAAGGTGCTTTTGGTTAAAACGATCTTCCAAATGTTGGGTGGGTTACAATTTGCCTTGCAGAATTAAGAGCATAAAAGAGAAACTACAATTCCCGAACACATGCAGTACACAAAAAAAAAAAGACGGCAAATTTCAAGCCTAAAAAAATGATTTGATCCGAGAAATTAAATTTTTAAGTACGAGTAGGCTTGATATTGATCCGATTCGGGATTGTCTTATCGTCAATTCATGTATTAAGTTTGACGGTGCTGAAGTCATACGAGGTGTGGTGCCGTTGTCTGAGCGGCGGTTTCAGTGAGTGCAGTCTTTCCTGGGCCCGAGTTTTAGCCCCAGTCATGGTAAGAAAAAAAATAAAATTAAAAAAATTTTTTTTTTTAATTTATCACAACAAAAGGAGCGGGCTGGGATGGGTCGATAGTGCTATATATTTTTGTTATATTTTTTAGTATAACAATAGTTTTTGAACTACATTGAAATATTCCCAAATAATTCAGAAAATTTTTTTAAACGTCGATAAAAAAAAAATTTAGAAGTGGAGTTGGCAAACTTTCGTATTATTTAGAAGTTGTTGAAAGTTGTTCAGGACTCATCGTGCTCTGGCCAATATCATTTGACTGGTGATCGCGATTTCTAAAACTCGGGCACTGACTAGGGTCACTGCTTGGTCATTGTTTGCTCACAGTCACTGTTTTAGTTTTTGTCACAGTTTTAGTCAATGTTTTGGTCACTGTTTGGTCACTGTTTTGGTACGTATTTTAGTACCAGTTTCGGTCACTGTTTTGGTTACTGTTTGGTCACTATTTTGGTGACTGTTTTGGTCAGTGTTTTGGTCACAGTTTCGGTATCTTAGTCACTGTTTGGACACTGTTTCGGTCACTGATTTGGTCACTGTTTTGCTCACTGTTTGGTCACTGTGTTGGTTAATGTTTTTGTTACTCTTTTGGTCAGAGTTTAGGTCACTGTTTTGGTCACTGTTTTGGTCACTGATGGTTCACTGTTTTAGTCACTCTTTTGGTCACTGTTTTGTTTACTGCTTTAGTCACTGTTTTGGTCAATGTTTGGTCAGTTTTTGTTCACTGTGTTGGTCAATGTTTTGGTCACTCTTTTGGTCACTGTTTTGGTCAATGTTTTGGTCAGTGTTTTGGTGACTATTTTGGTCACTGTATTGGTCACTTTTGTATTCACTGTTTTAGCCACTGTTTTGGACACAGTTTTTTTTACTGTTTAGTCACTGTTTTGGTCACTGTTTTGGTCACTGTTTTTTGTCACTGTTTTCGTCTTTTTTTGTCACTGTTTTAGTTACTGTTTTCGTCACTGTTTTGGTCACTGTTTTGGTCATTGTTCTGTCACAGTTTTGGTCACCGTTAATCCACCGCCACCCCACACACAACCCACCTGCTGCTATGGTTGTCTTGCAAAGACCAAAGCTGCTGACTTTGCAAAGTCAAAAGCGTAGAGAAATAAATCTGTCGCAAAATCAGTCGTTTTCTCGTTTGACTTTCCATTCGAACGTCCGTAAAAGGTCTTCGCCCTAATAAAAAACTATTGTGAAACTGCTGGAATTCAGGTTGTCAAACAATTTGATACATTAAACCGAATGGGTGATGCGTTGTAGTAAAAAAAGGCTGATTCATCCCTTTCTTTATATATTTCACCATCCAAAAACCTAATGTTGATGTTTCTATTCATTTACTATTCAACAAAACCCCACAAATATTGTATACAACCCAATTATGTCGTAAATTATGCATTAAATGAAAATGAATAATTTGCCACCCGCAAGTTTGGCCCATTTCCTTAATCAATAAAAAAAAATTTGTTTTCCTATTATTTATGAAAAATTGTTTATTTTTGAGGTCTAAAATTAATTATTATTTACAAAAACAATCGAAAATGGCGAAAAAAAACTACATATGAATTAAGGCTAAGGTGAAACGCATGTGTTCCAATTTTCCTTCATACACAAAAACGTAAAGCAAATATAAAAACCATCAAAAATATGGAACGAAAAATATTAAAAAACATATAAAAGGAAAGAAGAAGAAAAACAGCAGACACATCACTTGGGCACACATGCCTCCACGTGCTGTGCGATTTTTCAGACTTTTGTGTTGTGTTTACCCATTTTCGATTTTGTATATGGGAAAATTATGAATTTGCAGTCGGCTATTTGCCCCCTCTGGTTTTGTTTATCTAAGGCAGCAGGGCAGACCTTGTTTTGTTTCAAAGAAAAGGACACCCACAACATGTCTGGCCGCTTCATATATCAATTTCAATTATCTGACATTTCAGGGAGTTTCGAAAGCATTTTGCTATATAAATTATTGGCTCAACGACAAAAGGACAACCCCAAAAAGGATTATGCGGCCTGCAATTTGGCCTGGGTCGGTCTTTTATCAGTCCGCAGCTGACAGGAGCAGGCCCGTCTGCTGCGGGCTGGAAGAAGGCGTGAAAAATGAGTCATAAAATGCAAATAAAACTCAAGAGTCCTTTTGCCGCAGCTCTTGTGTGTCATTGTCATGGCCTGCTTTTGAATTTTATGTCTTTAAGAGTTTTCCACGCACACAAACACACAGACAGACGCAGAATTCTCTTCCGCTTTGCCTCATGCGTGCGTGTGTTTGCTTAACCTTTTGCTTAAAGTTCAATTTGCTCGTTAATTTCTTGATAAACATTTGCACAATTTTCATAGATTTTTGGCCATCATTTTGGCATTGAGCCATTTGGATGCGCTATGTGTTTAGATTCGCCTGGTTTACATGGCATAATTAACACGCCTCACCGCCGCTTGAATGGGATTTTATGGCCTCTCCATCATCGCCTGGACACGACACGGCATGGCAAACAATTTGGCTAGCGGTATCTCCCTGCTGCTGCTGCTGCCGCGGTTGCCAAATGCATTTTGCACCTATGCATTTACATTGGCATTATGCAAACAAACAAACAAGCCGCCGTTTTCGATACTCAACTTTATAAATACAACTATAAATTTTTAACGATATTTTCGTTCCCAAAAATAAAGAGCAAGTCCTGCTCTCAGCATCAATTTGTTGCTTTCACCGCAATAATAAAAATGTTCAATATTTCCAGTTACTTAAAAGTGTAATAAAACCAATAATGCTTGTTTTTTGTGCCCCCTGGTCAAATTGCTCCGCCCAAATACCCGTAATCCTTATTGGACGTTGTTGGGGTATATGCCACCAATTTCATATTCATTGCAAATTATTGGCTAAATGTTTTTATGGCTTTATTCCGACCCAAAGTCTATGGTAGCCTCATAGAGCATTGCGGCTTTTATTGTCGTTGCGATTATTATTGCTGGGTAGATGGGTAGACAGTTGTTTTTTGGTGGAGTTTATATGTTTGGGGACAATAAACAATTATTACCCACTAATCAGTTTTGAATTCGAAATCCCCTGAACTTAAAATCCAGACTTTTCCTTTGGTAAAATGGCCATTTTTTGTGCTAAGTTTTCAAGAATTCAGGGAAGATTGCAATAAGTCAATTTTGTACTCAAGTAGATCGCACTTTTGCAATTACATTTCTAATGCATTAAATGCATTGCTCGCAATTCTACTTCCGCAAAAGTTTTGTGATTAAGAGACCAAATTTAGGCTAAAACCCGGTTTTAAATCATAAAATTTTTGTGGAAGTGAAATTAAAAAAAAGGCTGATGGTCTCCCCTTTGGTTTCTAGTTAGTTTCCAATAGAGGAAGGATAAAGGTATTCCTCTCTTTTTTAACCCCTTACCCCTTGGAAAAGCTCTTGGCACAATCAGGTGCTCCAATTGCTGATACTTGACTAAGCAATAACATATCAATAGTAAATCTAGCTTTTTCACTTTAAAAGGCTGGAAGATATTTGTATGGAGCAATCCTACATACTGCATCCGTGTTTTAAGCATTCGACTCCAATGAACGTATATTTCTTATGAGAAAATACACCTAATAATTACACTGAGCAACATCTTACTTATTTTTAAATTGATTCACTCTACACAGAAAAAAAGGCGAACTAAATTCAAACTCAAAAGATCCATTTTCGGATTGAAATATCAAGTAAGAGTCGTACCAGAAAGAACCTGAAAAGAGTGTCTCAATCCGAAAAGGCTAATTTCAATACTTGAGAATCAAATAATTCTGACTCGATATTAAAGTGAGTACGGATGTCCTATGTCAAAGCAAAAAAACAAGAAAAACCAATAGGAAGAAATTTTCTCCAACCACTTCTTTCTTTCAACTTAGCGATTAATTTTTTGTGTTGATTTTTGAACTTATGATGCCTTGGAGTTCCCAAACAGTCATAGCAGTCCTGGCATTTAGAGGAAGCAGAAGTCTATTAAAAATAGAACCGGGGGTATGCAATCAACTAATGACCCCGAGCCAGCAAGAAGTTGCTTGGTTTAAAAATTAAAAAAGGTCCTAAATAAAGTAAACGTTCTTGTGGGAATGTTTTTTGAGGGTAACATCCAGTTTGAATAACGAGGCGATGTCAATTTCGTTCATTTTTGAAGCAATCCTTTTTTCGGTTCGAATATCGAGCTAAACTTTATCTCGGGAAAACTTGCAAATAACCGATTTTCAGATCAAATTAAGTACGAATACCAAGCTTAAATCAATACCGGGTGTTTTTTATGTGATCCTACAGTGGGATCAATCCAAGTTTCCGAAGAAGTTAAGGTCAATACGAATCAGAATCGAGCTAAAATCGAGCTCTCCCAAGCTAACGTCGGGATCAAGACAAGAATTCCAGGATTGAAAAATTCGAGTTAATAGGCTATTCACACTGAGCACATCTTACATCCCACATACTGAGTTAAATTGCTTAATAACTATTTGCTACCTGCAACAAGCCTCTAATGTTCGATCACACTCGTGCATTTACTCTTACTCTCTCTTACTCGCCTTGTTGACAGAGAGCTTAAAGCAAGCAACATTCTTACACACTCGTGTTTTGTTTGACTTTATTTTCCTATAAAATTATGCTTAAAAATTACAGAAATTACATAATTCTTTTCACATAAGGCAACATGAAATATAAAGGAAGGCCGCAATCTTACATAATTATAAGTAACTAGGCTCGCCCTGTGGTCGAAATTCGACCATCGAACAAATTAACACTTAACATTAAACGATATGCACTTTAATTCTAAAAAAATGTGTCAAAAAAGTCTTAAATTTGCATAGTTTTTGGTCCAAAAATAATGGAAGCTGAATCGGTTTGAAAACCAGAAAAACCTGATTAACATATATTCCAATTTTGAACAGTCAGCCAACATTTGGTTAACAAACTTGGCATAGTTAGGTCTTTCTTATACTACCCAGAAAGCTATAAACACCGTTTCTTCCTTTCCTTGATCTTTATTAAAGTTTTGGTAAAGTGTAAGTCTTAAAACAATTTTCAATGCATTTCTGGGAAATGTTGCTTGAGGATGGCTCCAAAGAAAGTGTGAAGAGACAAAATATATACATTTATTTTTTGACGAGACTTTGTAGCGCAGTGATAGTGCCTGACCCTACAACAGGCAATAAATCCATAGATTCCAAGTATTTACGATTCGATGTAATACCGATTCGATCTCAAGATCACAGCACAGTCTCCAATTGTGCTCGGTGTATTTAAATTTGATTAGTGAATTTTCCATTGAATTGTATGTTTCTTATAATGTACCTTTCCTGTATCTCATCGATTTTCCCGAAGAATACTGACTATTTTCGCACTAATTTCTTTAGTCAATTGAATTCTATGCCATCTGTATGTCACCGTATCTTTAATTCGCTATAAAACAAAAAATAATACAAACATTTGTCATACCATGCCTGGTGTTTCAACATAAACAAACTAAAATACTATTCGCAATAAAAAGCGAAACGCTTTCATTGTGTGAGTTTGGACACCACTGATTTATAGAATACACATATTCTCTCTCTCTATATATGTTTCACTGCGACGCCGGCAGAATTTGGCTTGCCAACCACGCGTGGCTGCCTTTTCAAATTTTGAACATCGCTGGTGTACAAGCTTTGACCATAACAGCACGCTGCAGATCTTTGACTTCGGGAAGAAGTAATCTCGGTTACTCCCGGCCGAAGCTACGAGTATTTCGCGAATATTAGTACCGAACAAACTTTACTCTTTACGTCTCGCAGCAGAACTTAGATTTTAGCAATAAGGTCTTATGCCGACGCGCGTCCGAAGCTCTGAGTCAACGGGAGTGTATGTGAGGAAAACACTCGAGTTTGCAAATGCAATGATTCGCGTATACTCGAACCTTTTTGCTATTTTTGTTTTGTGTATACCGTTTGAACAAGCCCAACAAGCCTTGAGCGCTTAGTTTACTTTTATCGCATTTGAGGCACCGGTGAGAGAGTGTATTCGTGATGACTCGTTGCAGTTCTCTGCTCTGTACCAAAGGTACACAGAGTATATTAAGTTCGTGCAAAAGTGTCCGTCTGCCTGTCCGTATGAACGCTCAGATCTTAGAGAGGGTAAGAGATAGAGGTTTTACATGTATGGGACATATGCTTCTTAAACTTGCAGGCAGATCAAGTTTATGACACGCCCCCTCCCGCCCCCGCAAATTGGAAAAAACATCATATCTCCCAGAATTTTAAAGATAGAAGGTTCGTTCCTTCTAGACATATTTAGTAGTCAGGATTATTTGTCGAACTGGCAAAGGAATGCTAAAGATCGGATCATAAAAAAAACAAACAACAGGCAGCACCGGTCGCAACGGAGCTGCTACAGAACTTCAAGAGATCCCACTTGCTTATGCGAAAGTTTAACTAATGATAAAGTGTTGCCTCTCTCGCAACTTATTTCTTTTACAATTTTAAGCCCCATTTTTTTTTATGTTTAATATAACATGGGGGAATATTTTACGAGAATATTCTATGCGGCATTTATATACATATGCATCATGTATTCATGTACATATGTAGATTTTCCAAAATTTGAAAGTCACGTTAGCCTTGAAACTAAGTTTGGAAACTAAGTTTTGGGCTATATGAACTTGACCACCCATTTGCCACACAGGGAGGAGAATTTTGCAGAAGATTGGTATGCATTCATTGTTAAATTTTCATACGGGTCTTTGAAAATGAGTTTGAACCTGATCGAATTCGGATTCAAAGTTGATTAGCTTTCCTAAAAGTTGACAGTTCTGTCTTGGGAGTACTTATCCTAATACACATTTGTTGCAAATAATACCGTGAAACAAGTGCACATCTTCATAAATGTTGTGTTGTGAATGGATGTTTCTATCAATAAAGCCAATAATCTGATATGTAAATATTTTCGGAATAAAAGTATCAATCTGAGTTTACCATTTATTGCCGCTATAAGATTTCTTGTACTTTAATCAAGTGTAATCTTATTAACCCTAGTATTTATTTATTAACTCTATTGGCACTTAAGCTCAATAAAGAATGCCTTATGATTTTGAAATTAAATCGAAATCTGTAACATGTTGTCTTTTCAAATATGCATTTCCCCATGCAACATTCAGGCAGCAATAAACGTTTGCCAAATAAACAATTATAAACAATTTATAAATGCAATTAAATATGTTTGCCATATTTGTTGTGGTGGAGTCGATGCTTGCAGTTTGCTTGTTGTTATTGTTGTGGCTGTTGCTGTGGCAGCTGGCGGAAGCAACGAATAAAAATGTTGAAGTTTTCAATGTGAGCATTCAGCGAGCAAGTTAGTCAACTGTCACAATGCACATCGTGTTGTTGCTTTATGCAGACATATACAGGGGGAGAGAGAGAGGAGAGGAGAGGGAATTGTAAACAAAATTTCCATTTTGTGTGTGTGTGTGTGTTTCATGTTCAATTATTTACCATTTGTTTAGTTTTTGTTTTTTGTTTTGGTTTCTTGCTGTTTATTATTTTTGTTCAATGTGTGGAAATTGTTTGCGTGCCACGAGATGCTCTTTTGGCTCTGATCACAGTTATATACGAGGGATGCGTTTTAAATTTCAAAACTAATACTAAACGAAGCACCTTTGTTTTTGAAAATAATTTCTATGAGTCAGAATTCCCCAGACACAGCCTCTATTACTGCTTTGAAAAGCTTTGAATTAGCCATTATCTTAGTTAGTTAGTAACAAAATAAATGTCATTGGCTGATGACTCATTAATTTGATGATTCGAGTGTTGTAATACTCTGTTGAGTGATGTATCTTTTACTAAAAACATTCTCTGCACAAGTTCATAATTGTGGACAAGTTCATTGAGCTTTGACTTTGATGCTTTTGTGTGCAGATTAGTTCGCTGCATTCTCACCTATCCCCAAAAGCCTCAAGTAATGTCTGTAATTTCTTTGCCATGTCAATTAAATTCAGTCAATTTTCAGCAAACGTCAAACAATTTGCATTTGACAATACCTGCAAAAGTTTTGTGGGTAGACTTGCAGCTTAGCAGAGTTTCTCCTCAACACGTGCCTGCAGCCTCCAACAGCCCCAGCTCCACCTTCGCTGTTATTTGCATTTTTTGCATAAACAAAAAAAAATAACAAACTTTTGCACTTTTGTTATGCTCTTACTGTTTTGCAGTTTTCGCTTTGTTTATGGTTTTGGCTTCCACGTTTGTTTGAAGCTGGTTTCAGTTTTCGCCCAAAACGTTGGATACCGTTACCGTTACTATATGCTTGGCTTGGCCTGGGCTGGCTAACCCAAATAAACCGATAAACTGGCAACTGCAGTTGGTGGTTTGTTTTTGCCATGTCAGCTTCCCATCTGCTGCTGCTCCTGCTGAATCATTTGACAAACGAGGCTCAAAATTATCAGAGTTATGACTCACTTGGCAGCGACTTCGATTTGGGGCCTTACTTATGACAGATCCTGGAAATGGACACACTTGTTAAGGCCTTAATGAAGCTGCCAATTCTCTGGTGTTGCGGCTGTTGCTTAGAATTAATTGAATTTCACGCTTTGATTTCGCGCCACACGGCAGGCCGCATAAATCTTTCAGAAGATGTATAAATTATTTGCTCACGCGCACGGCTTGGGCTTCTTTTTCGCACTCGTTTCCTGCCTGGCAACCCGGCGTATGCTTAACTTTTGTTTTTTCCGTGATTTCCTTGGCTCTATCAAATATTTATTTGTTTGCGTACAAAAACATACATACATATGTTGGCCAAATAACTTACGACTTACCAAACAACATAAAAGTTCATCCCTTTTCGCTCATCAATTATTTGAACGTTTTCACTCTCGATTTTTTCACTCAATTCTCATGTGGCTGATTGTTTAAAGTTTGATTACTTCAATTAACCAGACTATTTGTTTTATTTTAGTTTAATTTATGACGATTTTCATTCGTTTTGTTTAAATATTTAACAAAAATTTATTTATAAACAAGGGAAAGTGATTTGTTTTATTGTAGTTTAATTTTGAGCCGGTAGTGTGCATTCGTTTTGTTAAATATTTTAAAAAATTTATTTATAAATTATGTGTTTAAAGGATAGCTCAATTGGTTGAGAGAGAAAAACAGATTCTGAAGCCTTTTTTATACTCTGTACCAGATTAAGTTTGTGCAAAAGTATGTAACTGGCACATCTCCGACCCTATAAAGTATGTACATTCTTGATCACCATCAAGAGCCGAGTCGAAAGTGTGAGAATTTGGTGTAAATGGTGTTCTGCTAGCATCGCCGTGAGTTGAGGTTCTTGGGTAAGACTCACCTTAACCATTTCCTTGGACGTACACCTTGGACTTTAGCCAGTTTGTTGGGGTGGTGAGATAGATTGTCAAGGTTTTATGGCATACGTCTCCTCACAAAAGACAGTTGAAACGGGTGAGACGGGCAAGAAAGGGGAAATAAGGCGAATTCTCAGGAGAGCCGTGGCAGAGAAGGCGGCAGCGCAGGCGACTGGGTCTGCGTATGGACCAATGCCTTCGTCGACAACCAGCGTAGGCCGCTGAGCCGAGCTGAAGGATCCGTTATTTACGAGTCCGAGAACGCAAGTTGGTTGTCGACGGCGGACGAATGTTCGAAGAAGACGATTGGACTTCTAGTTGCTAGGCAGCGAGTGAGCAGCGCTGCTAACGAAGTAGCGATGTGTGGAAAGTCAATGGAGAGGCATTTCGGCGCTCCCAGATAATACCGTAGCTGATGGAGTACAGCAAGAAACGCCAGGTTGAACGGTATCCAAGTTTCTAGATGGCTGCGAGTGTACGATTTGTGTTGCTAGGCAGCACGAGAGCAGCGAAATCAGTCGCACTGAAGGGCTATAAAAGGGCCAAGAAGCGATCAGCAGGGGGTCAATGTCTTACGGAGAATTGCTGCGAGTGCGTGTCGAGAGTGTACGAGTTGACAAGCTGATAAAGAAGTGTGTGAAGAATCAATAACACAAGGAGAAATCTTTCAAGGACTGGAGAGGTTGAAAGGACCAAAGTAAGGTGAAGAGCCGGCGAGTTTGCAAAGATTCTCGACGTGCCAAGGCGTAGCCTAGACGGACGCGAGTGGGTGAGATTGAGTTGTCCGAGTGCGGTGAGCCGGCGAGTACGAGCGCTTGTCTCTACGTGTTGCGGCGTAAACCCCAGCCGACGAAAACCCCAGAGCGGAGTGGTCTGCAAGAGGTAGGCGAAATCGGAGAGCGGGCAGTCAGAGCGTTAGATATCGGGCATCACGGTTGAGTGGCTCAAGTCAACCAAACAGTGGTACACAGCAGCAGAAAGCAAGGCAGTGGAGCATCGAGAAGTGGCAACAGAGTTGAGACCACTACACGAAGGGTCGCAGGACCCATAACCTAATTCCGCGATTATTGTCATGGCTTTCTAGGAAACATGACGAGGTGAACTTTTACCTAACTCAGCTCCATAGTGGACATGGCTGCTTAAGGAGCCTCCTAAAAAGAGTCGGCCATGACGATAGCGAGGAGTGCACAAGCTGACAGACACGTCGTATTCGAGGTTATACAATGGAAGGGCGGAATTATCCAGGGTGATGGGCGGAGATATAGCCGAATATAATTTGGTACCGTACATGCTGATGTCGAAGGGAAACTGGGAGGCAGCGTGGGATTTCGCAACAACCATTATGGCAATTTTGCGGAGACTGGACCTGCAGCGTAGAACTAGGGAATGAAATGACCGCCTACTGCGCCGTGTTGAAATGTAATAAAATTTAACTAATAAACGAAATGTGAACATATATCACCATCTGTTGGAAATTTTCCGACCTTTCTCTTTGCTTAAGCCTTCGCACAGCAATTCCAAGCAAACCCGCAAAAGATGTATCCAATTTAGTCCAGTCGAGTTCAAGTTATGAGCATCCAAACAAACAATGATCCATTTTCATATACCTCGAGCTGACTTTAACTTGCGTGTTTAAATATTATCAAGTATCAGTAAAACATGGAACGCTCAGATCCGTGCCACACATAATAGAATGTATGGGGTCAAATCTCTCACACAGCTTCGACCATGCTTATAAGAAGCTTCTTCACATGTATTTGAATTATTCAAAGGAACAAACTTGAATAGAAATTGAAAGCCATCTTTGAGTACTCTCTGAACTAACTAGCTACTGAAGCAGCACCTCTTCCTTGAAGCCCCCAAAACTGACCACGATACGATACAAATTATCTGATTTTTAGGACTTCCGAACCTTAAGTGAAACGAATTTTTAAGTTTTGCTGGCAATATTGAAGAAAACTCAAGGTTTTTTGTATTCTAGTTCTTATTTGAAGTTTAACTTACCTTTGCCTGAAATGTGATGCCATGAAAGAAGGCCTGTTCGGCATGCAGCGGTACACGCAGATCCTGATCATCCTGTACCAGATCGTATGGTGTCGATGGCATTCTCAGATAGTTCAATAGCACCGATTCGGACCACTTGTAGTATCATGAGATTGTTTTCATTTTCCTGGTGCTACGTTTGTGCAGTTGATGGCGCAAATGCCATAAAATGCCACTTGTCCGACGCTTGGTCTGGTGGTTGTGATTGGGATGGGTCTGCTGGTGGTGGTGCTGGTGCTCTTGCTGTGGTTGGTCTTGTTGGCTCATGCAAATTGTTGTTGTAGAGCGTCGGCTAGCGCTCTGTGATTGATTTGCTATATTTTGTTTTCTGTATTCCGTTCGGCTCCCTTCTCTAACCAGAGTGCTGGCTTAATCTCAATTTATGAGCTTGCGGTTGGCAAATTGAATTGCGTCAGTTGGATGCTGGCAGAGATTCGCGAGATTGGCGATTCTCTTTTGCGCTTTATTATGAAATCTGCTCATTCACTGGCAATTTGCGTTGCGGTGTATCTGCAAATAAGGCATACAAAGTTAAAGAAAAAAAATAAGAACGTGGAAAATTAGAAAGGCGATATTTTGTAATCAAAACGTCACCTAATCGCTTCGACTTTGGTCTATGAACCCATTGATTAAAGTGAGTCATTTAAGCTTCGATGTATTTCGAGTTCAGGGGAAATCGGGCGACTCACGCGCTAGCTTGAATCATACGCAGACAGAGAGGTGCGATGACACCTCTCTCAAACTACCTAAACACGTTCTCATGTTTGTCTACACAAAATTTGCGTGCTGAATTTGTAATATGGTAATGTCTGCATTTTATATTGAAATCAATTGCTAAAAACCATCTTCTCTTTGTTCCCAGAGCCTGTCTCCTGGTGTTGCTGGCGGCGACATTGCACACAAAGCCAGGCCAGAGGGTCACGGACGTTTACGCGTGTAAATGACACAAAAAAAAAGCCACGAACAGCAGCAACAAAAACTGCCTACAGTTTTTATTTCGTTTGTTTATCTCCTTCTTCTGTGTGTCTCGTATTGCCTGCCGTCTCCAATGAAAAAATGCTGCGCCAACTTTTAAAAGCCACCTAAAACGACATACCCCGGGACCCAAGTCAAGAGACTTGCCACTGTCTCACATTAACTTATCAATTTGGGTGTCGATTGAGTTCAAATTGCAAACAGCTGATGCCAACTTTAAATGGAGGCCAATGGGTTGAGGCTGTCATCGAAAGTAGCAGTTGACATTTTTTGGGGCGCAACATAAATCAGCTTTGGCTTATGACCAACACCAAGGGACAGAAAGGGAGGGAGAGAGAGAGAGACAGAAAGAGAGAGGTCAGGTCAGGGCGCATTCAAAGCAGGATTAATGACTTTGACAGATTAGGAAGGTGGGAGAGGTCAGGCCTTAGATTTGAAATAGATGCGACGTGCCATTTAAATAATGAGTGCAGTTTTTTAATCAAAAAATGTATGTGAAACAATGGAAAGCACTCTTTTGACAGGGTGAGTAACGTGAATTAAATGAATGTGTGAGCAGTTCAACTTGTAAGGAAAGTCAAGCATTTTCCCCAACGCCAGTTTGCTTAAAACAGAGTGAGACTTAAACGAACGAAACATACTTAAAGCTAATGGTTTAGGTCTGGTGCTCGATACAGATTTTACACCTAGAAAAATAACATCTCGGTGGTCCTAAATGGATAATGGATGGCCTTTGCTTTGCCTTTGCGGTTTAGTCAACACTGAACTTTATTCAGATTTATGTTTCAAATACCGGAGAGTTAGATTTGGGTTTTAGTCAGGGAAGCATACCACTCGAAAATAAGTACAGGTTCGGTTCAATGGTTCACACAGTTTCTGTAACGCCGGTTCGGTTCAGTACATGGTTTTTGGAGCTAACTGTACCGCGGCTTCGGTTCGGTTCAGTAGTTTTCTTTGGTTCTCATCGGATCGAGGTCAAGCTTATTTTCAAAGATCTACATGAAAATTCAACAATGACTGCAAACTAATTTTTCGGAAAATTAAACCCCCCTTGGTGGAAATTGGATGGTAAAGATTGTGTGGGTTGAATTTTAGTTCGCAGCGATTGGCTCCAAACTCATTTTCAAAGTTACTCATAAAAAAATATGATCAACGTGACTGTTAACTTTTGGAAAATCTACTCCAAAAGTCGGGAAATGGGCGGAAAACTGTTGTATGCAACTTTTTTTTGGTTCTCATCCGATCGGGGTCAAGCTAATTTTCAAAGATCTACATGAAAATTCAACAATGACTGCATACTAATTTTCCGGAAAGTTCATCCCTCTTGGTGGAAATTGGGTGGTAAAGGTTGTGTGGGTTGAATTTTAGTTCGCAGCGATTAGCTCCAAACTCATTTTTAAAGTTACTCATAATAAAATATGATCGACGTGACTTTCAACTTTTGGAAAATCTACTCCAAAAGTCGGGAAATGGACGGAAAACTATTGTATGCAAATTTTTTGTTTATCATCTGATCGGGCTCAAACTCATTCTCAAAGATCTATATGAAAATTCAACAATTACTGCATACCAGTCTTCTGAAAAGTCTACCCTTCTTGGCGGAAATTGGTGGGTAAAGGTTGAGTGGGTGAAAATTTTAAAAATATTTAGCTTAACGCGGGTTGCCGTTTTTCATTGTACTTGGTTGTGTGCGGGACCTGGACCTGGACCTGGAGGTGGAACTGGAGGTTGAACTGGAGGTGGCCATGGAGATGGCCATGGAAGTGGCCCTGGAGGTGGACATGGAGGTGGACCTGGAGGTGGAAAATGGTCCAAAAACCTCAATATTTACAAAATTCTAAATTTCGGTGAAACGTTGGGGATTGGTTAGACGCTTGCACGGGAAGGTTTCTAAGTGTAAGAAATGGGCGGAAAATGGTATTTGCTAGTCGTATTATATGAGGATAAACTCTCCTGGCTAAGATTGAATTAAGGTAAAGAAGTACTACAGAAAATTGGAAATATTGTCGACAAATCAATTATTAATTTTCAAGAAAAGAATGCATATTAATGACAGGTATATTATGAGATCGGCGGGCAATTGCAGAAGACTTACAGGATTAAATCCGGCATCCCATATGATCTCCCTTGTAGAGGGTCAAATAGAATGTCGTATAAAACTATCTTAGGGAAACACGATAATAAGTATGTATCATTGGCTACAGGAAAGCGATTCACGTCTTGAAACTCGTCAGAGAACTGAACCGAACCGAACCGTTCGTAAAAGGACAGCTCACACTATCATCAAGAGTGAAAGCATTTTCTGCGAGCCCAACGCATCTCAGGTAGACGCCGATTTGGACTTGTCGATTCAAAGAAGGTGTCATTAATGCTAGTGTCGCTTATATTTACATATATTCTATATATATAAAACAAAGTGGTGTTATTTACACCATTTGTAACTCAAGAACAGCTGTACGGATTTGCATTATCTTTGATTTGATGAATTTGTATCCGCCCCGGATAAGTAGGATGTGCAGGCCAACCGGTCAATAAAATTGGCGAAATATGAAAAGCTGTCAGACAGACGAATTACACCAATCAGTTCAAACGAACCTGCTCAATTTTTAAACCTCCAACAGAGGGAAGTTATATGATGGATACGGTGGCTTATTTTTCTGTGAAGATCCCCATGAGAATGGGAAGACATTCCTCAAGTCATTGATTTTGGTCACTTTTCGTACTAGATTGTGTTAGTAGTTGCTTCTTCTGGAATAAAGGCCAATTTGTTAGAAGGATGCCGCTTAGCTCAATAAGCATTATCATTGCCGATAAACCTTCAACCTATTAAACAAACGACACATTGCAAACTCGGCAATGACCGAAGTTTTAGTGGCTTTGTAAATCATCATTTGGGACGAGTGCACAATGGCGCATAAGCGGTTCTTCAAAGGAGATGAAGTTCTCATTCCAAATATTCCGATGACCTTTCCGATTAGCCTGGAATTTAGAAAAAGCATGTTTTACGCATAGTTTTCCGCTTCGGCAGACCATCCGCTCTATTTGTTCTTACGCCTGATAACAATACGAAGTAGAAGAAGAAAAATAAACCCAACAAACCCTGCAAATAACGAGAAAGCCAAGCTAACTTCGTCTATGCCGAAGTTTTAATACACTTGAAACAGAAAATTACTATGGTTGCTACAAGACCAACCTGTTGAATTGCTTTTTAGAGAAAGTAGAGCTCCTCGAACGAGATGGCTGATGATTAGGAACTTGCGCCCAGCACTAAGATACGGATTCCGTGTAACGACCGAAAGAGCTGTACACCTTCGCAATGTCTTTGTCGGCGCAAGTCATGGACACCTCCTAATCTTCGCCATAGCATTCATAGGTACACAGAGAAAACAAAATTAGTTACACGCCACGTGAAGAAACGACAATTCTAAACGAAACGTAGTTCACCCTGCAAAATCTCACACGAAAATGTAGAAAACTGAAAGCTACACGTGGCGTTTAGAAAAAACCAGAAAACTTAAATGCTGCGTGGACAAATGCAAAGATTACTTGACAAGAGAAGAACAGCGTTTTTCAAAGTATTTCAACATTTTTTACTAAGCTTTCTGAATTCCACACAGAAATGTAGGTTTTCTACAAAAAAGTTTAGATATTGAAAACCTACACGTGCGTGTAGATATTCTCAACGAAAATGTAGCTCAAAATCATTATAGGAAAATTACATTTTTCATCTAGAAAACTGTTTTCCACACGTGCCGTGTAGGTTATCTAAGCAAACTTTAAGGACTTCAAAATGCAGAAAATGCTACATTTATAACTGTGATTTGCGGCATTGCCGCGCGAGTGCTTATATAGTCGTATGGGCTAAGCTGCCGGCAATTGTGTCTAAGTTCCCGAGACAAGGTAAGTAAGTTGTGAGTACGAGTCCCAGACAAGGTAAGTAAAAAAAAACTAAATTGTAAGATTTTCGGAAGGAAGACCCTTCCCTATTTGTGCCCTTTCCACATCATTCCCTTGTGTAAATTTTATAGTTGAAAGTAGGTTTTTTTTTTTTTTTTTATAAACCTACATGCCGCATTTAGAAATGAAAATCCTAAACGTGCATGCAGAAAAGCTACACGCCGCATGTAGAAATGAGAAAGCTAAACGTGACATGAAGAAAAGCTACACAAACGTTGTGGGCTGAAAATCCCCGTGAAACGTGTAGAAAAACTTTATTTTCGTGTAGTTTTTGCATATTTTTTTTTCTCTGTGTACATAAGAACGAAATGTCACGGGACCAAACAGTCGATTTAGCTCCTTCCCTATTCGTTTCAATAGAGGACCATTGCCTATTTAAGGAAATTATTGAAAAAATATAAATAAAATGCACGATGGACCTAAAACCAATTATTAATTTACGTTTTAGTTCCGCTTCTTACATTGCATTGCATTGTAACTCTTCGCTGTTACATTTGTAAGCAAGTCAACTAGAGATGAGCAAATACGAAACTAGAGATGCACAGCTTATTTCGCACTGGCTATCGACGAAATAATGTGCTGAGACTTCGCACACTTTTCGCAAGTAAGCTGCATACCTGGCTTAAAAGAAAATCAAGTAAGAAAGTCGGTCAAGTCCGACAATAATATACTCTGTACCTGTGAAGTGCTGCCCATCACCGTGGCGATCGGTACAGCCCATAATTGTTTGTCTTCCTTATAACTCGACTATCATTCATCCGATCTTTATCATTCCATCATTCCTAAATACAAACTTTGAGGTACAGAGTATAGAACTTTCTTACTTGTTTTAGTCAGGAATGGCTTGGCATCTGAATGGCAATGGCATACTGCCATAATGCCAATGGCAGTATTCAGACCGATTTCTTTAAAACCTAAAAACTGTAGCCGCAAATTACTATTCGGCGTTCTTGGATCGAATAAAAGATGCCAGGTAAATCTGAACGCGTCTGAAAAAAGAAAAATTGTTTTCCATCTGCCACTCTGTTAACAATTCATAGCTTCTTGAGGATTTTTGTAGAGTATTTTGTCAGCCTCTTCAACTTCCAATTGATTCTAGCGCCTCATGAAGTGATGGCAAAGCAGCCTTGACATAATTAATAATAGCTAAGTAAAGCTGAGTTGACTGATTTTCCAACTAGTTGTTCTCACTTGCTCACTTGAAAGAACAATTAATTCAAAGCCATGCAAATCTCACTTATTTTTCCAGCATATTCTAATTTGTTAGTCTAGTTCCATGACCTTTACTCTGAGCACAACTCTTTGCAGAAAAAATGCCTGCGTCAGCATGTTTGGGAATGTCAAGTTTTCGCCGTATTTCCTCTTCATTTTCAATGTGAACTCATGGCTGTGGGCTTTTGTTTTAGGACCGACAATTCGCATAAAGTTCAATGTGCCGCCTACCTTCGCCCACAATCATATATCATCGTGTGGTACTTCTTTGGTAGCAAAAAGGTAGTTTAGTTCGACGCCATTTTGTAGCATACACAGCACATGGAAACTGAACATACATACGAGTACAATAAGGTTCAAGTACCTCAAAAGCGGGCTGTCTATGCGTTTAGGAGAGACAGAGATGGCCAAAGAGTGTGTGCAACAGCGGCAGTTAACACCCACCTCCTCCTCCTCCTGCAGCTTTGAAGCCTCCACAGAAGAACTTTCTTCATCATCATCGTCATCGTCACTTACTCTTCGGTGCCATGCCACGCACGTCCCACTGGGTTCTTCTATCAATTCTAGTCTAGAGTTTCGCCTGGTTGTTCTTTCAACTCCGTTTTGTTCGGTCGCCCGCACTATCAACATCAACACACTGCAGTTCAGCAGCGACGGCAGCAGCAGCAACAACAACAACAGAAAAACTCGTATCGCCTGCAAGTGAATGACTTGGCGAAGCCGACGTGCTTCCAAGAAGCATACATACTACTACAACAAACAAGACACGAACCGGTTTACTGGTTTGGTCAAAGTCTTGGTAACTTACACGCTCACTTCCTTTCCGGTTCTTGCATACAAAAAAACCAAACTGCAGTCAGCTGCAATTTCAAGTTTTATTTTCTGATATTTTTTCTTCTCGCTGTTGCTTTTGTAATTACGTAGCAGAAATCAAGCAAAATCGGTTTGCAACCTTTGTCATGCTTGAAACTGAAAATATTTGCTGCGCAGTCGCAGCCGCTGCACTTGCCGCAGGCGGCGCATATTATGCAAGTTGCAGAAAATCGAAAACGAGTCTTGCTCTTGGGTTGATTTGGCGTATGGAAAATTTGAAAATTGTTTGCGGGAAAACTTGAAAGGAAAATTGCTTAGTTGTTGTGTTTTTTGTGTATCCAATTGCCAATTAAACACATAAACAACAATTATCCAAAAAAAAAAACAAAAAAGATGGCCAAGCCAGCTGCGTTGTCTCCTTGCCAAGGCATCATCGATCTTGTTTTCGTTTTCAAACGGCGTCTCTCGGTTCCTGCTTTATCCCGATCTACCGCCTTTGTCTCTCTTTTTTTTTGCCATATATATTTATGAGGCAGACGGGCCAGACACAGACACTGGCTTTTTTTTGTTTTGCCTGTATCTATAAGATACATTTTTGCGCCAGCGTATGTGTTACGCGCCTATAAATAGCAGCGGGCGGCCACTCGACGCCACTCTGCGTCTCTACAGAGCAAAAACGCACCTCCACACAGACAAGCGCACATAAATCTATTGAAAAACAACGATTGCCAAATAAAAGTTTTAGTTTTTGTACATGAAAAATTTCTCAAATATTTTCCAGCTACGAGGGTAGAGCTAAAAGTAAGCGCCACAAATTTCAAAGAGTTTTTTTAGGAAGCTTTAAACTGAAGGAAGTTCCACTAGGATGCAGACCTTAAGAACTTTCTTAAATCTTTAAGAATTTTGTACTTGAAATCAAGGTAACCGTGTTCTAACTTTGGTTCTTATAAACAAGGTGAGTGAGGAGAAGGAATTTAGCTTATAGAGCAAGCAATGCACATTGGGGAATTTTTCGTTTTTTTTGGCATAAAATCCAAATTTTTCACATTTTTGTTTTGCAAAATAGTTTCAATATATAGAAACTTAATTCTTCAAATAGATTGAATGTCACCATCGAAATTAAGAAAAAAGAAATGAATGCCAAAACAGAAGGAAGAAATGTCGGCCGCCCATAATTGGAGTATCCAGAAGCCAGTGCGCGCCTGAAAAGGAAATTAGCGTCTGAGCTTGCCACGAGAAAAGATTATTCGACACCACTTTTTTTACATGCTGCTTCGATTTCAGCCAAAAAATCTAACGAAAAAGATTTGTCGGTCATCTTGCAAGAAACTACCAATATGGAAAACATAAGTGCAGCTAAAAGGAAACTATGTTCCATAGAACCAACTCCTCTAACTACTTATGATGCATTTTAGTTTTTGTTAGAAAATGGATTGACGAAACAACAGTACGTTAACATTAAGCAGAATTGCAAACAACAGGGTTGTGATATATTTCCCCCTTTTAAGGAAGTTGTTAAGTCAAAAGTAGACCTTAGACCTAAAAACTTGAGTTTCTCTTATACTAAAGCAGAAGTACCACTTCAAAATTAGTTAGATCACACGGTTTCTCGCATACTTTCTTTGCAATAGGAGGTTTTGGACACATTGCATAATGTGAAACATTTAACATTGTTTCTAAGCTACGGATTTGATGGGTCAACAGGCCATAGCTTATACAAACAACATATTGTTAGAATCAACAAGTTCGAGAAATCGCTCGATTACGTGTACGCTCACTTGAAAACTGTCATAGTCCATAAAACACGATTTTTGTGTTAAGGATGCAGAAATTTTCGCTTATTCGTGTTCTTTATTCTGTAGTATTAGTAGTAGTATATTTATTTGCTCTGTAAATTTCCAGAACATTTTGTTGACATTGACATTAGTTTGCCCTCAGTCATATCTACATATAATGGATTCATTTTACGTCAAGAGCTAATTAAATTTAGGTATTGGATCTTGTATTTTGTTACTATTTTAAGGGATTAAGAAAATTCTGCTATAATTTGGTGTCGATATTTCAGCGCTTCGAAAATATAATTTGCCTGTAAGTTCCAGCTTCGTCCATTCAAAATTTGAATTTGTTCTGCTGGGTCAAGCTTGCTGCCAATACACAAAGCGTATTTCTGCCAGGATTGGACATTTGGCCAAGAATTGAAAAGGAGTCCTCTTTTCATGCATATTGCACAGCATGCACTTATTTAGGATGGCATCTCTATATGGCTTGAAATTCAGTGCCATCAGAAGAGCCATCAGAACTATAGCGTTCGTTGAAATAGTTCCTTTCGCATAATGAGAAATCCAGCTGCTTGTACAGCTGCTTGTGCACTTTATTCTATCCTGTTGTGCGACAGCAGTGTTGAGAATATTCCTACCGTTTTATGCATAATTCAATACTCATTTATTCTAATCTATCTCGGATTCTCAGAGAGAGTATTCTTTTGGATTTTTCGTTCTAATGTAAATGAAATTATCTTAAAATGGTTTGATTTTAGTCAAAGTAAATGTTAGCAGGCCTACGGTCGAGGATTGATTATAATTCAATAATCAACAGAAAATTTAACAGAGAATACATATGAACATGAACAGTAGCTGTGGATGTGTAGACGGCCGTTTCGGCTGCCACTATGGCGAAGCCTTCGTCAGTTCACTTTGAGTTGCTGTCACACCATCAAGCCATTTGCAAATCCTATTTAAATAACCAAGACGACGAATAAAGACTTGAGAATTACAAGTGCACAAATAGCACAAAATTTCTACTTGAGTTAAGATCCGTTTTTTAAGGTATATGCTTTGCCGTTGAAGGTTGTTCAATGTATCTCTGTTGTTTGTGGCCACTATTATCTTAGTTCAATAATTGTTTATACCCTTGCAGAGGGTATTATAAAATTGTCCGGATGTTTGTAACGCATAGAAGGAAGCATCTCCGACCACATAAAGTATATATATTCTTGATCAGCATGACGAGCTGAGTTGATTTAGCCTTGTCAGTCTGTTTCTATGCTATCTCCTCCGTCAGCTTTAAAGCTATCCTCACCAAACTTTGCACGAAGTCTTTTGGTACAAATACGCTGCACATTTGTCGGAACCTGCCGGATCGGATGACTATAGCATATAGCTGTCATAGGAACTATCGGTCGAAAAACTAGTCTTAGTGAGAAAAACTTTTTGTTTTTAATGTAAAAGACTCCAAAGTACGTATTTCTTAGTTTACTATACTTTTCCATGATTTCACTAAGTTTGGTAGAAATCGGATGACTATAGCACATAGCTCCCATAGAAACGATCGGTCGAAAAACTAGTTCTAGTGAGAAAAACTTTTTTGTTTTTAATGAAAACGTCCTTATCATTGGCATACACTTAATTTATATATTTTTGCACAATTCTACAAGGTTTGGTCGAAATCGGATGACTATAGCATATAGCTCCCATTGGAACGATCGGTCGAAAAACTAGTTCGAGTTAGGAAAACTCTTTTTGTGTTTAATGAAAACGTCGTTTTTATTGGCATTCGCTTATTTTATATACTTTGGACACATTTCTACAAAGTTTTATCAAAATCGGATGACTATAGCATATAGCTGCCGTATGAATGATCGGTCGAAAAAGAAGTTCTAGTGAGAAAAACTTTTTGTTTTAAATGGGATCGCCTCCAAATTTCGCAATTAACAGTGTAGTATGCTTTTTCATGATTTCACCAAGTTTAATCGAAATCAGACATCTTTATAGTGTAGATCCCATAGAAACGTAATGTCCAAAAAGTAGTCTTAGAAAAACTTTTCTGTTTTCAATGGAAGCTGCAAGGGTATACAAAACTTCGGCCGAGCCGAAGTTAACTTTCCCCTATTTTTTTTACTTGAAAACTATATTAAATTTTTTGTATATTATGGCTCTTATTTTTGCATTTGAAAACGATTCATTCGGAAAGTAAGATAACACAAAACCGAACCGTTCCTTTTAAATTCTAGATGGAAACGGTCAAAGTTCAAGAACACTTTAAATAACGATATGAAATAAGATATGAGTTTTGCATAAGTACTTAATAAAAACTCAAGCAACTGCTCACAAATCATAGCTAGTAAAAATTCTGCACTTCATAAGTGAATCTTTTTTCAACAAAAAACAAAAAAACTAACCTAACCAAGGTTCTAAAACTCGCTTTAAACCCGAACCAAACCCGTTGGAAACGTTTTGAAAGCCAACAAATATTTAAGAATGTAAAAAGATACAAGATACACATTTCTAATGCTTCTTTCCATACAAAAAACAATACATTTCTTAAGAAACTTTTCTGGCCACCCTAGTAGGTCTGTGTTTGGTTCTTAATGAAACTGCTTTATGTTTGTAATCCATTAAAGAAGTGTATCTCTGCAGCTTTGGACTAACCTTGAAAGTTTTTCCTCTAAACATGACTTTTGCCCCTCCCTTTCCCCATCCCTCTGGAAATTAATGATCGATGAGATGAGAAACGAAACGAACCAAATCGGTTTGGCTGCTGGTCAGTTATCAGCAATTTTGTCATTGCCCTCATATTCTTCTGTTTCTACTGTTGCTGCTGCTGCGTCGGCTGCTGTTGTCTTCTGTGTATGTATCTTGCAGATGCATTTGCAAGGGAGACCCAAACACAGACAGAATTTTGAAATTGAATTTTCTGTGACTGCTGTGCCATATTTTAGAGAAATAATAAACACGACTGTGTGTCGCTGTCGCTGTTTCTGTTTCTGTTTGTGACTGTGATGTATGTAGCTTTTCTTTTGGCACACATTCAACAGATCTGCATGTAGAACGCGTCGCGTAATCAGTTTTTTAGCTGCGTTGTGCAAAGAAAAAGAAATAATGCGAGACTTTCAATTTCGATGTGTGGGCTTACCTTCTTCTTTCTGGTGCCAGTATCTCAGTTTTCGGAGAGGCTATCTAGTTTCACAGTTATCAAGTCACTCACGCACACACACACTTATACACAGACAACACCTACGGCTTACTAGTTGTTGTAGTTGCTTTTTTTTCTTTTAGGGGTTTAAAAATTAACTGCCAATTCTTGGAAACCCAAGCCAAGCCGTCGTGTTGTGCCTAAACTCTTGGCTGAATGTTAATAAACACAACGTTCTTGTGAGAGTTTACCAAATGGCGCCGACTTGTTGCTATGTTTGCCTTTGGCTTGACGTTCTGCTGGCTTTTTGGTTTGAATATTAATTAAATTTTATTGCCAAATTTTCCACACTTCACTTCCGTTGCTGGGCAAAAATTCGGTAAAAATTTTGTACGAATTTTAACGGAAAATATTTCAAAATGCCACCGACGCGACGCGCGAGGCTCTTTGTATCGAACCGCAACCGGTATGCAGTTATATTTCGTTTTTCACGCTTGGCACTCGACGCTTAAGATTGCGTATACGCCTGCCGCCTGACCACAATGAACGCCGAACAACAACTGAAGCAGCTCTGAAAACTTACTCTGGTATCGCGCCAAATACAGGGTGCTTTCTGTTGTGAACGCCAAAACCAGTTTCGGCTTTCTCTTTGCTGGCGCTCTTTTAGAATCGTTTCGTTTCGGCTTGCTTGCTCTCTGTGACAACGAAAAGCGAAAGCCGTTGACCAATCAGAAGTGAGAAACTACACGTGCTTTCTGCTTTTGTTGACTACGAGGGGGGCCAGCAGTGTGGGTTTCTCTGTTTTGGTTTGGTTCAAACGTGTCTCTCTTTGTACTTTTGCAGGCATTTGTTTGGGCCAATATCTTGCGGAGTTTAATATTGTTAGAATTTCTTTTTTAATTCAAAATTATAAGCAGTTGGTATAATTTTAATAAAGAAGAGAGCAAAACTCGAATATGAATGCAACATTTGGATGTCCTTATATGACATATGATTTTTACGTTGTTCATTGCATTTAATTACGTTTCGAGATGAATACATCCTCTAGCGTTGATTGCGCAGCGAGCCCTAGGATGCCCAACCTCACTTAGACCACGTATGGGTTCTAGGTTTCCTGACAGTTTTGAACTAGGGGCTTAAGCATTGAATCATTAACGGTTTCTTTATAAAACAAACAATAAATACCTTGGAATTCATTAAAGGGAGCAAACCCTTTAAAATGCACACAATAAATATTGTCACTGATATGTGATTATCCATTTTGTCCCCTTCAAAGTAATCGTTCTCGGATATAATACACTTGTGAAAACGCATTTTCCAATCCTCGAAGCATTTCTGAAATGCGCTTTTCAGTATGGCCATCAGCTCCTTCTTTGATTCTGACTTGATCTCATCAATTGTGGCAAACCACTTTCCCTACATTGTTCTCTTCAGATTTGGGAAAAGGTCGCAGGGAGTCAAATCTGGTGAATACAAAAATCACGATCAAGCATTGATGTGTGAGCTGGTGCATTATCGTTATGCAAAATCCTCGATTTGTTTTTCCACAATTCCGATCGTTTGAGCCGTATTGGCTAACGCAAACGTTGCCTAACTTCCTTGTAGCATTTCGTATTAACTGTTTGACCTCTTAGCAAGAGCTCATGATGAACCACACCGTTGTAATCAATGAAAACAGTGAGCAAAACCGTCACATTTGATCGAACTTGGCTGGTTTTTTGGTCTTGGCTCATCTGGCCGATTCCATTGGGATGATTGGGCCTTGGTTTCGATGCCATAACCATATACCCACGTTTCGTCACCAGTTATGACCCGTTTGAGCAAACCGGGGACGTCGTTGACATCATTCAACAACTCCTGAGCGATATAATGCGACGTTGCTTCTGTTCAAAATTTAGTCAAAAATCGAAGAGCACACTAAAATGCACACCAAAAACCAAGTTCTAATCGAAATTGACTGCTAATGCAAACATATGATAAACATATGTGTCCGAATATAACAAAAACCAAATATCGATAGTCGAATGTTAACAGCCCGCGAAAATTCAAAAATCACCATTTCCTTTGAACACACCTCGTAGGTAATCAAGATTATAAAGCCATTCGGAAAGGATCATAGTCAGTTATGAACAAAACAAATTTCGCTGCAGCAGTCACTTTAGTTAAAAATTCACACTGAGCATTCACTTTAGTTTGTACACCGAAAAAAAAATGCCGGGAAAATTTTAAGCCTAAAAAGAATGACCTGATCCCGGCAACGGGATTAAAATTTTAAGTAGGAGCTGGCTTGATATCTATCCGAATCGGGATTGTCTCCCGTCAATTGATAATGGCAATTTGACGATGCTGAGAGCATTGCTGGTGTGGTAGAGTTGGCTGTGCACTCCATGAATTTGGTTGCCAATGGGCTTTTTTTAAAGATATATCGACGATTCGCACACTTCGATTGGAAAATCTTAGCAAGGCAGAGCTTGACTGTGTAAAGCATTGGAAATTGACTTACAATTTTACTGACAAAATGTGAGTTCGATTACTAACTTTGAAAGAATTCTGTATTAAAAGCTCTGCGGATATAAAAGAGTTACAATTAAAGTCATCAGAGTAAGACTCGGCTTATCATTTTCCTAGTGAATTTTGCCCAACTTGGTTCACTTATCGCACACAAGTTCTTCTGCAAAATACAGTAATACCTTATTAAAGTGTTTTGAAAAACGTTCTCACATTTTAAATTTAGTCCCAATTCTTACATCTGTATTTTTTAAAGATCCATGAAACCAAATACTTTAGAACTTGGAACAAAAACAGCTTGCAAAACAAAAAAAAAAGGGGAAGTTAACTTCGGCTCGGCCGAAGTTTTGTATACCATTGCAGCTTCCATTGAAAACAAAAAAGTTTTTCAAACTAAGATTACTTTTTGGACCTTACTATTCTATGGGATCTATACTATATTGATCTCTGATTTCGACCCAACTTTGTGAAATCATGGAAAAGCATTATACACTGTTCATAACGAAATTTGGAGGCGATCCCATTTAAAACAAAAAAATAGGGAAGACCGCGGTCGCTTTCATGTAAAAAAAAGATGGACAACCAGGTATACAAAGACAGGATATTTGTGGGGGCGAAGAAGTTTTCTCACTAGAACTTCTTTTTCGACCGATCATTTATACTGCAGCTATATGCTATAGTCATCCGATTTTGATAAAACTTGTAGAAAGAAGAAAAAAGTTTAAAAAAAAAAAAGAAAGAAGCGACTAGGGCGTTTCCATTAAAAAAAAAAGTTTTTCAAGTCACCGATCGTTTAGAGCATATCTATAGTCACCGAGTAAAGGTGTTTGTGTGCGGCCGGTTCCGACAAATGTGCAGCCTATATGCACCAAAAGACTTCGTGCAAAGAGGAGATAGCATAGAAACAGACAGACGGGTGGACGGACAGACGGACAAGGCTAAATGAACTCAGCTCGTCTTGCTGATCAAAAATATATATATTATGAAGTATACTATATACAAACGCATATTTTTATACCCTTGCAGAGGGTATTATAAAATTGTCCGGATGTTTGTAACTCATAGAAGGAAACATCTCCGACCACATAAAGTATATATATTCTTGATCAGCACGACGAGCTGAGTTGATTTAGCCCTGTCCGTCTGTTTCAATGCTATCTCCTCCGTCAGTTTTAAAGCTATCCTTACCAAAGTTTGCACGAAGACTTTTGGTACAAGTACGCTGCACATTTGTCGGAACCGGCTGGATCGGATGACTATAGCATATAGCTGCTATAGGAACGATCGGTTGAAAAACTAGTCTTAGTGAGAAAAACTTTTTTGTTTTTAAAGGAAACGCCTACAAACTACGTATTTCTTAGTTTATTATCCCTTCCCATGATTTCACTAAGTTTGGTCGAAATCGGATGACTATAGCATATAGCTGCCAAAGAAACGATCGGTCGAAAAATTAGTTCTAGTGAGAAAAACTTTTTTGTTTTTAATGAAAACGTCCTTATCATTGGCTTTCACTTAATTTATATACTTTTACACAATTCTACAAAGTTTGGTCGAAATCGGATGACTATTGCATATAGCTCCCATAGGAACGATCGGTCGAAAAACTAGTTCGAGTGAAAAAACTTTTTGTTTTTAATGAAAACGTCCTTTTTATTGGCATACACTTATTTTATATACTTTGGACACATTTCAACAAAGTTTTATCAAAATCGGATGACTATAGCATATAGCTGCAGTATGAATGATCGGTCGAAAAAGAAGTTCTAGTGAGAAAAACTTTTTTGTTTTAAATGGGATCCCCTTCAAATTTCGTAATTCACAGTGTATTTTGCTTTACCTTGATTTCACCAAGTTTGGTCGAAATCAGACATCTATATAGTATAGATCCCATAGAAAAGTAAGGTCCAAAAAGTACTCTTAGTTAGAAAAACTTTTTGTTTTCAATGGAAGCTGCAAGGGTATACAAAACTTCGGCCGAGCCGATGATAACTTTCCCTATTTTATTTAATTTCTTTTTACTTACCCTGACGGTAACTCGAAATTGGGACCCCGAAAGACGCACCCACTGACAGAGCAGCTCACCCCACCTTGGATGCTTTCAGCACCGTCAAAATCATATTATAAATTGACGGGGAGACAATCCCGATTCGGATCAATACCAAGCCTACTCGTACTTCAAATTTTAATCCCGTTGCCGGAATCAAATCATTCTTCTTAGGCTTAAAATTTGTCCGGCATTTCTTTTTCGGTGTAGTGTCATTTTTTTACCCTGTAACCATTAAAAGCACATAACCCAAGGGACCGAGTGGAGCGGAGGCACCAGCATCAGCATGTGATAAATCAAGGGTCCAGAATATTTTGTATTCTGCACTCGACTAAAGCACAGCCGACTCCAAGGGGTTTCTTTTCTGTAATGAAATATTTTGTTTTGATATGATAAAGCATCTTTAATGGATGATTCACCGACTCAATATTTTATTAACAAGCCGTTCTATTTAAAAAATTGAAACATTGATTTAAGTACCTTAATACTCCTTTCAAAACTTTTTCGAAAAGAGTTGGTCGGGTAATAGTGATAATTGTACAGCTGCGCTTCGCTTCGGACTTTAAAGACTACTTAAAATTTGTAATTTATGCAAATCGCCATTCACATTTTCGCCCTAGAATATGTTTGCCTTCTTTCCCAACCAATTAATGTAAATCTCACCAAGAAATGTCATCAATCCCACTAACAGACCCAAACCCAGACACAGCCAAGCCCAAAACAAATCCGCCACCTTGAACTCATAAAATTTGATATGCTCGAATGGATCCTCCAGGTTAATCAATCCCAAAGTAATCATCTTGCGCAAAGTTTGCTGTTTCCAGTGATCCAATAGCCCAGTCGTGTGCACACGATGTATCAGTTGATTCAACGGACGCTCAAATATCGAATTGGCCTGCATGGGCAAAGAAAATAGAATCATATGGCCAAAAATCAGGCCAGGCGGAGTACAGATAGCTGGCTGTACGAACAATTCCTGACCCTTGGCCACGATAAGCCAACTGCTGGAGGAAATGGAGTAGGCTTGCTTGTTGCTCAGATTGGTGCGTCGTTGCATGAAGTCCTGGGTCTGCAGGAATTTAATTTTGGAACGTATGGCATCTACGGGTCGTCCGCCATCGAATGAGTCAAGATAGAATCGTTCGGCCTGATCAAAATAGATGTTCAGCTGGGAATCGCGAAGTTGCTGAAATTCGGAAATCTCACGCTCTGTGGGTCGCTTGGTAAGCAAAGTGTTTAAGTGAGCCCCGAATAGAGTGTTTAGAACCAGACCAATTAGAAAGAGCTGGGCATGCGTCACCTTCGAGCTGAACATATTGTGGGCACTCAGCTTAAACGATTGACCCAACATGCCGGAAATCATGCGCTCATTGAAGCAAAGGTAGGTCCAGTCCAGTTTCCGCCGTAGCAACAGACAACCAAAGCCAGCGTCGAGTAGGGAAAATACGATATAGCAGGCGATAAGCACTCCGATCAGCCGAGCATTGTAAATCATGAGGTAAACCTCGGCAGTGGTCACCTCCTGGGGACACGGTAGCATGACAAACCATTTACCAAAATCATAGGGATAAGAGAAGACACCCCATTTACTGGGTCTCTCAAAGCCGCAGAGGCTTATGGGTAGGCCAAGAGTACCATTTAGAGTCATATTTCTCAAAACTATCATGGACATTTGCTCGCCAGGGAGCACCGGACGATGCCACTCCAACGAAAAGTTATACAAATGGGCGAACTCTTGCACCACTTGGGCCACATAACCGGTCAAACGAAGCTCCTGCGTCTCTGTATCCTTATAGACCAGCGAGCGTGGTGCCAGCTGATCGGGTAGCGTCTGTATGGACTTGCCCTGAAAATTGTTGATGACGCTGAAGATGGCCTGCCTGTTGAGGTCAAAGTCCAGCCACCTCTCTTTGGCATAAGGCTGCAGGCGATAAATTTTTCCATTTTCCAGCAAAACTGCCACCTGCAGGAACTGCAACTCCTCTGCCCTGGCTGCTATGTGCTCAAGTAGATTAAGCCGTTCCTTTACTTTTCTCTCCACTAAGAACAGCAATCGCACTTGTCTCATGTTCTGCAGATTTCTGTCCAGAGCCTGCCACAATTGCAGGTTCATGTCATAATTTTCACTTTGCCAAACTAGAGCCAACATTTCATTGTTAAACCTGCCACTCAAATAGAAATCCACTTGCTCATCCAAGCTTAAAATGGGCCAAGGAACTGCTGCCAACTCGAAGCCTTCCTGCCGGTTCCTGCAGCTGTTGCTGTGTTTGAACAGCAACAGTGTGTCATAGGGTTGCTCCTGATAGATACTTTCCAGTGTGTGGTTTAGTTGGAGCAAAAGTGGAACCACCAGCTGCCACATGTTGACGTTGATTAGTTGAAAGTTCATCAGCTCTCGACTAGCTGACCTGCCAGAGGGCTTATCATTCGGATCTAGGTTAATTAGTGAACTTTATAAATGATTTGTTAAAGCTTGATGTGTCTGGCTAATGGTCATTGAGGAGTGCAACTTAAATGCTCACCCAATTATAATTCAGGTGGCAAATAAAAAAAAAAAGAAAATTAATAAAAGACAAAGCTGCTTCAACTGATCATACCGATGAGTTATACATTAGGGTGGAGTGCAATTTTTTTTATTCACTTGAAATATATTTGTTGTTGGGAAAAAGGTGCTATAATTTTGGCCAGAAGTTTGGAACGTATAGCAGGAATCACTCCGACCACTTATATATATCTTGATCAGCATGCGACCTGAGTTGATTGGCCCCTTGAACAAAGAAAGTCATTTGAGAACCATGCAAGAAAAGGAATGAAATGATACGATTTAACACAAATCCAACCCGAACAAATTATTTGAGTTTCAACGTTGGCTAAAAAAAAAACCCCCATTTCCCAGAGTGTGCAGCTCACCGAACACAGAAATTGGTTTTTGGCATGTAGAACTCAATAACATTTTTCTAGCTTTGGAATGTTTAGTTCCTTGTACGTTTTAAGGATTATCACCGACACAGTTGCACTAAAACCCATTTCGAATGAAACGATTTAATTTAAAATCTCCAGCAGGCCTGTTCCGGTTTTCACATATTTCTTCGATTTCAAATGAAAACAAAATCGAACGATTTGGTTTTAGCTGTTCTGATATTCGAACGATTTGCAATTCGAGTGTTTCATTTCCAAATTGTTTCCGTTGACTATACTTTCACCTTAATCAACTGGTGAATCAAAACAATCCAATAAATAATAACTTAAAATAGTTGATAGTAGTTGAATATAGGTTTTTAAAATGTCGTTTCTATTTTTAAGGGCATTTTGTGAACTTTTTCCAGCGTTTCATAAACAAGTCAAAACCAGAACAGCTTGAACAAAATATGTGAATTCGATTTGGATGGCACGTGGCAAAATTGAAGCTATTCATAAAAATTATTGTGTGGCCGGAGTGGCTCAGCGGTTAGAGTGCGCGACTGCTGAGCATGAGGTCGTGGATCGATCCCGCCTCGACACATCTAATGAAAAAGGTTTTTTTCTTTGAATAAAGCTTTACACCCGGCCACACCTCTTGCTGTTGGCGCCAGCATTGCAGTAATTAGCCATGAAAAGCCTCTCAAAAACTGCCGTTCGGATTTGGCGTTAAACTGTAGGTCCCTTTCTCTTGTGCTAAAATTAGAAGCGCACAAGCCAAGAGATTGAGAGAGCGCTCGGCTTTGGCCTGCTTTTCTCTCCGGTGGTTGTTGTGGGGTGTTGCTTTATTTCAGTCGGCTATTGGGAATTAGTATCTTTGATATCAAGCCTTATTGAGTTAAATCATTTTTTAACTTTCTACAAATGAAACCGCTGTATGAAGGTGGGGGAATTTTTTAATTTTTTTCATTAAAAATAATTTTTAAGGGAAGTGATAATTTTTAATAAAAATATTTTTAGGGATCTAAATCAGGGGCCGGCAGCTTGCTATCTGGCGTGCATACGAAAAATCTCAAAGCAGCGCTGCTTCCACACAAACGGTATAAACTGTTAAAGCTCTGCTGCGTTACGTATTCGAGAAATTTTTGCGCTGTGTTTTGTGTGTATACACCCTGCCTGGCCAAATAGAGAGGTCAGAGAACTATGTCTGTCCCCCTCTGACACTCAGTGATGATAGACTTCGGCAAGTATTCGGGGTGAATCGGTGAGTGACTTGGGGCCAAAGGGGCCATGGATGGCCAGGCTGGGTATACACTGCATTCATTTCAAACGAACGCTTCTCGTTGCTATCTTTTATAACGGCTACTGTTTTTGTTGTTTCCTCCTAAGTTTCGGCTATTGAGAGTACATCTTCAAGCGTCGGCAGCAACTTTTGGAGCGCGGCATTGCGAACCAGTGTTGCCAACTTTTGTCGAGAAAAAAAGCTGTTTTTGACGGGACGGAGACGGAAAAAAGGCTATTGAAAAAACTAAAAAAAAGCGCATGTCGCTTCATGTTATCCATGTAATTTTATAATTATAATATATTGAAAACATCATCTCTTTGATACAGTTCTTCGCCCTCATAATGTCGTAGGACTCGGTAAGGCCCATTTCACTAAATGTGTTCTTCCATTTCACTAAATGTGTAATTATATTGACACTCCATTTTCCCCAATATCTTCTACGGAAATTCTTCCAAAATGGGAACAATGCAATGCTTTATTTTTTGCTTGAAAAAATGTGAAAACCGACAATTTATCAGTTTGTTGAAGAGACTGATATGGTCAAGTAACCTGAGAACAATTATATTGCTTAATACAATATGGGTATTCACCCCAGTTAAGCTGTGGAGTTGTTGAATTGAGGAATTTTTAAATTTTTCCACAAATCGAAAACAAGAATACTAAAAGAAATGTGTATAAAAAATTTAAAATTTTTTAAACTCAACACTTCAGTAGCTTAACTAGGGGTCGTGATTTTCTTCTTCTAGTTTGATATAAATTTTGGCAACAAATTTCTCTAAGTCTTATTTTATCAATATCAGTATCTGGTGAAAAAAGTTATCCATTCCTTAGCGAATTGATAGCCGTCAGATAGATGGCCAGACTCCACGACATTTTTGTTTGAAAACTTTCGGCATTTTTCTCAATTGTTCAATAAACTTCGCATGTACTTAGAAATGTCAGATTGCTGAGCGTTGGAGATTGCAATCAGAGTCTTTAAATGACTGAGAGAGTTGACAAGCTATCGATTTACTTAAAAGTTTTAACTCAAAAGACTCAAAATCTAAAATAAAGCCGAAATCACTTTTTAAATTTTAAATTTAAAATGACAGAATTCCCGCAACCCGCTGTTTTAAAATTTTTCCCGCAATTCAGTTTAAAAAAAGCCAAATTTGACGGGAAAAAAGCGAAACTGGCAACACTGGTGCGAACAGCGTCGACGAGCGTGTGCACAATAATTTTGTCGCGAATCATCTCATTCACGAAATTCAATGAACAACCCTCGGCTTTACACGAAGATCGGCTACCCATTCCTTGTGTGTTTGTGAGTCCCGCAACTCTCGTTTAAAGAATTCGGACCGAGCGGCGACAATATGGCGTTTTGTCTAGAATGTTGTCGCTGCAAAATTTGTTCCGCTACTAGTTATTGCTATCTCAAGTAGAGTTTGTTCGTTCGATCTCTTACTTGATAGACTACCGACACGAACTACACAAAAAAGTATATTTTTGCTCTTAGTACGGTGATGCGTCGTGACGACAACGATTGAGGCTTCCCTGCAGAGAAAATTTCCAGTTTAATACCAGAAGTATGGCAAAACTTTTGCGAACGCGAATATGGGAGCATGGCTGATTGTAAGGGTATAAGGGGGGCCGCCAAAGACAAAAAATCGTCGACCAAACGTTGATACAGCGTTGGTCGGCAGTACTAGAGGGCTGCCAGAGAGGTTATACATGTGTGTGTGTTAGTGGAGTACAATGACTAATGCAACAGAGAGGATATTAAATATATAACAGTGTTTGTTTGGGATCCAAGAGATACAATTTACCGATATTGGTGAAACTTTGTTAAATCATGTGTTTATGCCTTAAACTCTTAAGTTGCATTGCGATATTTCTTTATTTGTTCGTTTTATTAATAAAATGCAGCTAGTACAGCCATTTGGAGCCCTATGCTGTTGTCCTAATGTCAGTCTTCTATCCAAGATATTTAGAGACTGCTCTGAGAGGTCCCTCCCTTCTGTGCGACTTGAAGGTACCATTGACTTGAAGGTACCATTGAGGAGGAAGAGACTTCTCGATTTTTGAAAGCAGTCCTCAGTGCCAGTCTCTATTCAAGGCCAGCTGGATGTGATCAGCCTATAAACCAAGAATTTTCCCAAATTGGAAAATAGGATTTTAAGATATTCCGGCTGTACTGCAATCAAACAGAAGTTTAGTTAAATCGACTTAAAAATGGACTAAAAATGGAAAGAAGATTTCCTAAGTTTAGAAAAAAAGTTTAGGCATGTTCTGCTTCGAATTTCCATTCTCAGACGGCCACAAAAATAGCAAATTTAGCTAAAATGTACTTCTTAACCCTTTTTCCCGACATTGAATATTTAAAAAGGTTTTGCCTAGAGTCTTGCTTCATTGCCTTAAACTTGAATGTTCAGAAGAGACTTGAATTCGTATATCAACCAATCAGTTTTTGGATTGTTTGTTCCTGCATTGTTGTTGCTCACCAACCTTAAAGCCAAACCACTATTTGTTCCCCCTAAGCTAGCCATCAAAGGACTTCATTTTATACCAAAGTTATATTGTAAGCAAAGAAACAAAGATGCCCATCTTCTTAAGAACTTAATTTGTAGTTTGATGCTTTTAAAAGGAAATAGAACCAATACCAATTAAATCAATCAAACATTTCTTAGTTTATTTGCATAATAAATTGAATCTCTATAGAATCATTTTAAGCCTTTTGCCTGATGTTTACTTTGTGGACGGATAAATTTGTCTTTATTTTGCAGAGTTAAATGGAAATTATGCACAAATATTACTGATATGTACTTTCATGCAACCTGCAGCCATTCTGTCCCTCACTTTATGAATATTTAAAGTTGGATAATTTGTGTGGTAAAAATGTTAATTGCCAGCTGATGAAATATGCAAGAATTTTTTGTAATTCCATTTTCAAATTGCCTTTTTTGGTTGGCCCAGAGGGGAGAGCGGTGACGCTTAAGCTGCTGAACAAAGTTTTCAACAACTTTGCTCTACTTCCGGACTACACTTAGTCCACATTTTAGAATTGTACACAGATGCTTGATGATTTCTACGTTTGCACTTCCATTTTTGTATGCCATTTAGTGCTGCTCCTTTCAATTAAACAAGTTAAGCGAAGGAGAAGGTAGGTGGAGAAGTGTAAAATGGAATTGCGAGAGTTCTCGCCGTGGCGCATTAATTTACACGCGACTGCATATTTGATTTTATTTTATTCATATTCCTGCCAGACGTCGGTGCTGCGTGAGAAATGTATTTGCATAAAGCAGTTGGCGCTGCTTGGCGTTGACATGCATAAAATTGCAAAGAATTGTTGCCAGCATAATTTAATCCCAAGGGGGAAGCGTCTGAGCTGATGCTGCTGCTGTGTGAAACGTGGCGTATGCGTAATGTAACATTAATTGCATTATTTGCTTTGTTGATCGATTTCCTTCTTGCCTGCTTATATGGTATGTAATTCCCTACAATTTTTAAACATTTTCGTTTATCAAAGTCAAGGATAAATGGGAACAGCCGCCACGCCCACATAAATTAACGCCGATTTAACGAAGCGTTAAGACAAAAGACGGAGTCAAAAGGCAGGAGCAGCAGCTGCCTGTGACAATAAATTTATTGGTTTTATGGCTTATTAAATACGAGGGTTGGCTCTTATATTAATAGAATTGGCTACCTTTGGTGTGAACAGGTAGGTGCATTAAAAAAGTTGGTGTATTTTGAGCACTGTTTTAATTAGCACTTTTTTTTGGTGAAAAACTTAACGTTTCGCTAACATAACATTGGGGAAGCACGGAAAGCTTTATTCTGAGTCACGTAGAATCAATTGTTGTTAACAAAAATATTTAAAAAAGTTGATGAAATCAACAGAATAGTGCAATTTCTTATATTCCTAGAAAAATTTCTTGATTGCGATTCTTCCAGTAAGTAGCTGGCGACATTGTATTTCTATCGCATTCTCATCTCCTTTCGGGAAGAATTATGCCACTCTACGACAATTCTGGGAGGTAAGAAGCGATTCTTCGAGGCGGTAGGTAAAAGTTTCGTTTAATGGATAAGAATGCGTTTCTTTATGGGGATAAAAAACCGTTTCTTGATGGGTATAGGAAATAGTTTCTGCCTAGGGATAAGAAAGCCATTCTTATCATCAGCGGCCATTCTCTATAAAATAAGTTTATTCTTTTAGATAATAAAGCGATTCTTTTTATAACTAACTTAAGCCCTGTTTATACAAAAAAATATCATGTAAAAGCCCTTGATAGTATGCAAACATTACACAGGCCGACAAAATTACCAACTTTGTTATATGAAGTCTAGTTGATGTAAAAATAAAATACATTTATGTTCAATGATTCAAAAAGTGGTTGCGGTTTAGCTCCATCAGCTCTTGCTTTCAAGATATGGTGGAAAAACCATTTTGTCAAATTCTTGAGGCCAATCTAGAAATTATGGAGGCTAAACTTGGAATAAATATCTGGACTTATGAGCTACAAGCGACAGAGCATACATCAAGGCATCTTTAAACAAGGAAGAAAGTCGGTCAAGCCCGACTATATTATACTCTGTACCAGTGGAGGCCGCCGCTCGCATTTGCTCCCGATTATATTATATAAAATCGGTATCCAGGGAACACCACGAGGAGGCCATTGCAATAGCAATGGGGTCGATATATTATATGAATAAAGACCTACGAGACGACTTGAGTTGCTTAAATACTTTTCATTTAAGGTGCTGTTACATACTTTTGCACAAACTTTTTATACTCTATGTACCTTTGGTACAGAGCTTAATTAGGAGAGAGAGGGAGAGAGAGAGGATTGGCACGCGCCGCAGACAAAAAAAAAACCTTTGCATTTGCCAGAGCTAGAGATGGGCGTACATCGAAAACTACGCGGGACTCCGGAGTGACCAGAATTAATTAACATCATTGTGATTGCTTGATATTATGTTAGAATTAAAGAACTAGACTATTTTTATATTATTTGCAATTTAGCTGCAAGAATCCAATTGGATCTAATGAGCTAGCCATAGCTGTTAGGTTTTGTATAGGATTTCGATGTTGGAATTACTCAGACAATATATTTGCAAGTGTAATTCATTTAATAGGTGGAATTTTTGGTGGTCATCACACCCACAACGATCCAATATGAATCGGTAAATAAAAATTTGTCCTAAAATATTGTTGGCTATCACTTTGCTGTGTAGTCGTTGCTCATATATACATACATCTACACACATATGTATGTGTTTTGCTGCTGCAGGAGCCCAGATATATTGAATTTTCATTTGCTCATATCTTTACTACCGTTCAACCGATCTTTACCATTCCTTTGATCGATAAATAATCCTGATTACTAAATATGTCCAGAAGGAACGAACCTTCCATCTATGGGAGATATGACGTTTTTTCCAATTTGGGGGGGGGGGGCGGCTGGTGGCGTGGCAAAAATTGAAAATAAACTTAATCTGCCAGCAAGTATAAGAAGCATAAGTCCCATACATGTCAAACCTCTATCTCTTACCATCTCTGAGATCAGTGCGTTCATACGGACAGATATACGGACAGACGGAGAGACGGACATGGCTATATCGACTCGGCTGTTGATGCTGATCAAGAATATATATAATTTATGGGGTCGGAGATGGTTCCTTTTGGCTGTTACATACATTTGCACAAACTTATTTTACTCTATGTACCTTTGGTACAGAGTATAAATATAGGGGAATGTTAACTTCGGCTCGGCCGAAGTTTTGTATACCCTTGCTGCTTCCATTGAAAACAAAAAATTTTTTCTAACTAAGACTACTTTTTGGACCTCACTTTTCTATGGGATCTGTACTATATAGATGTCTGATTTCGACCAAACTTGGTGAAATCATGGAAAAGCATAATACACTGTTAATTACGAAATTTTGAGGCGATCCCATTTAAAACAAAACAGTTTTTCTCAATAGAACTTCTTTTTCGACCGATCATTCATACTGCAGCTATATGCTATAGTCATCCGATTTTGATAAAACTTTGTAGAAATGTGTTAAAGTATATAAAATAAGAATATTCCAATAAAAAAGACGTTTTCATTAGAAACAAAAAAGTTTTTCTCAATAGAACTAGTTTTTCGACAGATCGTTCCTATGGGAGCTATACGCTATAGTCATCCGATTTCGACCAAACTTTGTAGAATTGTGAAAAAGTATATAAAATAAGTGTATGCCAATGATAAGGACGATTTTATTAAAAACAAAAAAGTTTTTCTCACTAGAACTAGTTTTTCGACCGATCGTTCCTATGGGAGCTGTATGCTATAGTCATACGATTTTGACCAAACTTTGTAGAAATGTGTAAAAGTATATAAAATAGGGATATGCCAATGGAAAGGACGTTTTCATTAAAAACAAAAAAGTTTTCCTCACTAGAACTAGTTTTTCGACTGATCGTTCCCATGGCAGCTATATGCTATAGTCATCTGATATTGACCAAACTTAGTGAAATCATGGGAAGGGATAGTAAACTAAGAAATACGTACTTTGGAGGCGTTTCCATTAAAAACAAAACAGTCTTTCCCTCTAAGACTAGTTTTTCGACCGACCATATGACAGCTATATTGCTATAGTCATCCGATCCGGCCGGTTCCGACAAATGTGCAGCGTATTTGTACCAAAAGACTTCGTGCAAAGTTTGGTGAGGATAGCTTTAAAGCTGACGGAGGAGATAGCATAGAAACAGACAGACGGACAGACGGACGGACGACAGCGGACAAGGCTAAATAACTCAGCTCGTCATGCTGATCAAGAATATAAATCAGGGGCCGGCGCCTACTGCGCTACGAAAATCGCGCCCCCACCGGTATAAATAGTGTTGGAGTGTTATGAAAGAGGAATTTTTGCGCTGCTCACACAACAATGCAAAAATGTGAATGTATTTCTCCTGCCGATTAAATACTTTATGGGGGGAGAGATAAACGCACAATTTTTTAATACCGCTCTGAAAAGGCAATATTTTTCCGGACAAACTTGTATATCCCCCTTAAAACCATTTGGAGCATTTGTTGAAGGCAACTTTTTTTTCTGAACTGGTTTCTTCCCTCTGTGTGCATTTGCACGACTTTAGTGTACCCCTTAAAAAATGTCCTTTAAAATATGCAATCATTAATAACTATCTGTTTTCTTAAGATTCTATATCGTCTACCAACCCACGACTAGCAGCATTTCTTCCAAACTGTCCTCCAAACTCTCTTCTTGACGTTAGAGCTAAGAAACACGAAAATGTTTTGATTGCTTCCATGGTGTCTATGTTCTTAGTATAATAATATCATAAGCTACATGCATAAAACCAACCCTCGTATACTCCAAACGCAGTAAATTTGATTGTCAAATGACTTTTACTTGAATTATAATTTATGTATAACAAGTATAGCGAGCTTTTAGGCGAACAAGTCATAATTGATTTGACTTTAAAGCTGACACGCACACACACACACACTCACTCAAGTGCCACTTGGCACAAAAGTTGAGAGTTTACAAACTTTCCAATAAAAGTGAAAAGGACACAGACCATGATTGAACAGATTTTGAATAGACCCTTAAGTGGGCTCTTCAAGTAAATTTCTTTCACTCCGAACCTTTAGAGTGTTAAGCTATTTTTAACATTTTTAATTAAAACTTTTATAACTTTTATGCAACGTTTCGAATTGCAAATTGGCAGCCAATTTCTGCACAGCTTATGCCCAGTTGGCCTTGGCCATGGCCACTAATGCCGCATTCATTTGTCATCGTTCCGTGCCGTTTGCCTGTTGCCATGGCAAACATCCTTTTCGAGTTTTCCGCTTGTTTTGTCATCGCCTTTTGTGGTCTCCAGTTGCCTGCCACCGCCTGCTTTTAGGCTGATTGCGGCAAAACGAAAGCTTTAGCATACGTATATCCCCATGAATACGGACTGAGTTATGCGCGGCTTTACGCAGATATGTGAGTGACTTGTCTGAGTCCCAGTTGAACGGAAAGGACCTAACATATTTCGGTGAATTGCGGTATGTGGCGAATTTTGTTTGAACGGTTGAAATGTTAAATTATGATGTTATGCTGTCAAGCTGCTATGATTTGACTAAGATTCTTTAGTATTCATGTTGTTAAATTTGTTTTCTGTTGCCTCCAATTAATCCAAGTCTCACCCACAAATACAATCAATCCAAATAGCCAGCCCAAGCTCAGACACAGCCAAGCCAAATACAAATCCGCCACCTTAAACTCATGGAACGTCTCATGTTCAAATGGATCTGCCTGGCTAATCATGCCCAGCGTAATCATCTCGCGTAGAGTTTGCTGCTTCCAGTAGTCCACCAGACCCGTGGTATGAACCCAATGAATGAATTGATTCAATGGACGCTCAAATATCGAATTGGCCTGCATGGGTACGGACAAAAGCAGGAAATTGCCAATGATTAAACCAGCATAAGTGCAGACAGCTGGCTTAGCAAACAACTCCTGCCGCTTGATCACGATGGGCCACTCCACGCTGGAAATGGAAATTGCATTGCTCAGATTTCTTTTCCTTTCCTGATATTCCATGGTCTTTCGGTACTTAATTTTTGAACGAATTGCATTCACCGGACTCGACACATCAAACATATCCAAATAGAAACGTTCGGCTTCATCAAAATAAATGTTCACATCGGAGTCCCGTAGAATTTCAAAATTAGAGAGCTCTCGCTCCTTGGGTCGCTTGGTAAGTAAAGTATTCAGCTGAGCCACAAACAGTGTGCTCAGCACAAGACCAAGTAGACTGAGCAAAGATTGTGTAATTCTTGAGCTGAGCATGTGGTGGGCATTTAACTTAAACGACTGACCCATCAATCCGGCGAACATGCGCTCATTGATGCACAGATTTGTCCAGTTCAGTCTTCTCCGGAGCAGCAGACAACTGAAGCCTGTGTCGAGTAGGGAAAACAGGAAATAGCAAACGATGAGCACTCCAAATAAATTCACACTGAACACCATGAAATAGACCTTGGCGATGGTCATCTCTCGAGCACAGGGCACTATCAGAAACCATTTACCCAGATCAAAGGGATATGAGTACACGCCCAGCTTATTGGGTGTCTCGTAGCCACAGAGGCTAATGGGCAGGGCAAGAGTTCCATTTAGTGTCATATTTCGCAGAAGTATGAAGGACATTTTCTTGCCGAGCTTAACATGATGTTGCCACTGCAGCGATATGTTGTAAAACTTTGAGAATTCTCGCATAAAATTGGCCACATGGCCAGTCATTTGAAGCTCCCTCGTCTCTGGATGCTCAAAGACCAGCGAGGTGGGTGGTAGCTGATCGGGTAGCGTCTGTATGGATTTTCCCTGAAAGTTGTAAATGGCATTGAAGATGGTTTTTGTGCTCAGGTTTAAGTCCAGCCATTTGTTCTTAGCAAAGGGTTGAAGCCGATAGATTTTTCCAGTTTCTATAATTACAGCCACTTGCAGAAATTGCATTGCCTCTGCACAGTAAGCTATGTGGTCAAGTAGATTAGGACGTTCCTTCGCTTCTCGCTCCAACACGAACAGCAAACGTACTTGTCTCATATTCTCCAGATTTCTATCCAAAGACTGCCACAGTTCCAGGTTCATGTCAATGTTACGATTAAACCAAACAAGTACCAACATTTCGTTGTTGAAACTACCACTCAAATAGAAATCCACTTGCTCATCGAAGCTTAAAACGGGCCAAGGAACTGATGCCAAATCAAAGACTTCCTGCCAGGCTCTGCTGCTCCTGCTATGTTTGAACAGCAATATTGTCTCATAGGGTTGCTCCTGATAGATAATTTCCAGTGTGTGATTTAATTGGAGCAAAAGTGGAACCACCAGCTGCCACATGTTGACGTTGAATGGTTGCAAGTTCACAAGGTCTGGGCAGGTCTAAATGCTTATCACCAGGATCTGAGCTGCGTAGTGGGTTTGAAAAATGATTCAGTTGAACGACTTGCAGTGAGTGACTAATGGATTAATTGCCATTCCCGACGTTAACATTAAGTTTTACAACTTAAATAGTCAGAACATTATATGGGTCATTCTTTTCAAACCCTAACGGTTTCCGGACTCGCCATTTAAACCAAATTTTTATACTCTGTACCAAAGGTACACAGAGTATATTACGTTTGTGCAAAAGTGTCCGTCTGTCCGTATGAGCAAACAGTTCTCGAAGATGGTAAAAGATAGAGGCTTGACATGTATGGGACATATGCTTTCTATACTTGCAGGCTGATCAAGTTTGTTTTTAATTTTTGCCACGCCCCCTCCCGCCCCCGAAAATTGAAAAAAAGTCACATCTCCCACAGTTTTATGGATAGAAGGTTCGTTCCTTCTGGACATATTTAGTCTTCAAGATTATTTATCGATCCGCCGGAGTGGTAAAGAGCGGATGAACGATAGCCGATTTATAAGGAAAAAAAACAATTATGGGCAGCACCGGTCGCAACGGTGATGGGCAGCACTTGACAGGTACAGAGTATGTTATACAGCCATGCTCCCGTTTTCGCATTCGCAAAAGTTTTGCGATTTGAATCCGGTTTTTCGACCAAATTTGCTCTCTTAATCGCAAAATTTTTGACAATGCGAAAATGGCAGCATGGCTGATAGTCGGGCTTGACCGACTTTCTTACTTGTTTTCAAAATGAGATCTCGACATGCCCACCAAAACCTAATTTAATCCAAAATAACTTTTATTTTCTGATTTTTATTTAAACTCAGCTTACATTAAAACAACTTTTTTAGTGGCTACAGGACTTACAATCGTTAACAAAAATCGTTCAAAACGCGTTCAGTCAAATATCTATTGTACCAAAAGTTCTGAACAAAAAGCGCACAATTAATTAGTTAAATAATAATGAATTCATTTTTGTTCTCAAGTATCCAAAAAGATCCATTTTCTGAACGTTAGTTTCTAATGCTGGGTTTACACAGCGTCACCGAGTGTGACATTTCAGTGTCACATTGTCACAGCGCAATGTGAACGTGGGATGCATTGTCACAGAAATCATGCGTCACAGAATTGAGAACTTTTTAGTGTGAACACATACTTTCTGTGACAGTAGTTGGCACGTTTGTGACAAGAATTTCATGAACAGCTGTTTTTTTCCTATGCTGTCATTTTTCCTATGACAAGCACATCGAGCAAGTTCGTTTTTCTATCACACTGTGACATTATTATATGGTTTTTGGGGCTTTTCAGTTTTGATAAAGGTAAGGTTTTTATTTTACTTAAAATCAAATTTTTAGGTTATCAAATGAATTCCTGAGAGGAGGCAAATCTAGCGGCGATTGCTGTTATTGGGTTGTGGTTGCTGGACGAAAGTAAGGATCAGTGCTCTTGCTGAGAAGATATTATTAATTTGACTTAAAGGAAAGAAGGAATCTATGCCAAGTTGAGTGGAGAATTGCCAAGTACTCTGCACAAATTTACAAATGATGTGCGCATGGATGCAGCAACTTTCGATCAGCTCCAATGTCAGGTGGAAGCCACTTTACCATTCGCTATGGAACTTGACTTGGCAATTGGCCTCCTCCGGAGACCAGGCAGCGACCACTTCCACAAGATTGGGCATTTCGCCCTCATTGATGGATATCTCCAGTTGTCCACCGCCCGCCGCACTCGTATCCACACGGAACTGGCACGGCTGACCCAGCACTCTGCCATTCACCTCTGTCACTTGGATCAGGCAGGCTTCATAGACCTTGGCTGTGAGTGGTCCGCGGGTTTTCTTGGTGCTCCGGTGAGACTGAGTTATATGGCTTCAGGATCCGGCATGACAACCACTTCATACAAGCTTAAATTCTCAAAGGCAATAACAAAATTATTAAGTAAAAATAACACAGACCAACAAAATGACCAATTTAGCGTCAGCTTTTTTACAGATAACAATCATAATCCAGTGTTTTATTTAATTATTATTGTTGTATACGTGGAACTGGCTCACTGGTCACGAAATCTTTCAATGTTCACGTTTTAGCATTATGACAATGACAAAAATCGTTCTCACCAAAAGTACTCATTTGCCTTGTCACAGCGCTGTGACATACAATTTATGTGACATCAATGTAAACACTCTTGACCTGTGACAACCTTTGTCACAAATAGTCACAGACAATAGTGTCACAGTGTGACGCAGTGTAAGCCCAGCATAAGGCTGCTAAATTTGTTTTCTATCTTGCCACTGGCTACCATCTTTAATAAAATGTTCTTCACTAATTCAAGACAATCAATTAAGCCTTTCCATAGCGGCCAAATTGTTGGCGGCTGAGAAAAAATGAGTGATGAGTGAGTATAGGAAAGATGCGGACTAGTTCGTAGTTTAATCTGCCATACCGTGCATTGCGCTACGCAATCTCTAAATATAAAAATAATTTGGTTTAAAAATACCGTATATCGATAAGTATTTGTACTGGTTCCTATACTGAGTTGGTTCCATTTCTGGCGCGGTCTGAATTATTTTTGAATTACCGCATTTAGACCTCCACCAAATCATCACTTTTCTCCCAAACGCTCCACATGATTTTGATCTAACATTTACTAAAAATCAGCCAAAAGCATAGCGGATACGCAGGTATACCGTGCCATGCGCTACGCGAGCTGCGATCATTTGCAAGCCTATGCTAATCGTGTGCAATTTATATGGGCCGGCATGGTAGGTGGTCCCACAACATTGAAGATATCTCGAAAATGCTCCACATGGTTTTGATTTAACTTTTACTGAAAATCGAGCCAAAACAAAAGCGAATGCGCGGGTATATAGTGCATAGCCCTACGCGAGCTGGAAGTTGAGATATTTTCAATTTAGTCGAAAGTCAATTTTTCAACACTTCAATTTTAATGTCCACAAAGCTTGAAAGCAACCCCAATCCAAATAAACAATAGTTCACGCAATTCTAAACATTTTCTCCATTTAAAGTTTTTGAATTAATCACCGCAATCAAAATTGGAAAATAATAATAGGGGAAAGTTAACTTCGTCTCGGACCGATTTCGACCAAACTTAGTGCAATCATGGAAAAGCATAATTACGAAATTTGGAAGCGATCCCAATTAACACAAAAAAGTTTTTCTAACTAGAACTTCTTATTCGACCGATCTGTCATACCGCAGCTATATGCTATAGTCATCCGATTTTGACAAAACTTTGTAGAATTGTGTAAAAGTATATAAAATAAATATATGTCAACGTAAGGGACGTTTCCATTAAAAACAGACAAGTTTTTCTCACAAGAACTAGTTTTTCGACCTAATTTGACCAAACTTTGAGAGAATCGTGTGGAAACATATAAAACAAATACATGCTAGTTTTGAGGACATTTCCATTGAAAACAAAAAAGTTTTTCTAACCAAGACTACTTTTCAGACTCAACTTTTCGATGACAGCTATACTATATAGATGTCCGATTTCGACCGAATTTGGTGTAATCTTGGAAAAGCATAATAAACTAAGAAATAAAAAGTTTGGAGGCGTTTCTATTGAAAACAAAAATTTTTCGACCGATTGTTCCTATGACTGCTATACGCTATAGTCCTTCGATCCGGCTGGTTTCGACAAATGTGCAGCGTATTTGTACCAGAAGATTTCGTGCAAAGTTTGGTGAGGATAGCTTTAAAAGGAACGGACGGAGGAGATAGCATAGAAACAGACAGACGGACAGGGCTAAATCAACTCAGCTCGTCATGCTGTTCAAGAATATATATACTTTATGTGCTCGGAGATGCTTCCTTCTATGCGTTACAAACATCCGCACATTTTTATAATACCCTCTGCAAGGGTATAAAAAAGATGTAACAGTGACCTAATGTTTCGTCACGTACGTGATTACACTTATAAAAAATTTATCTCTTATGAAAAAGTTCATAGAAGGAATGATTTAGATCATCTAGAGTGTGAAGTATAGTAAGTGCATGTGAGACAAGGGTATAATGCGACTTCATTTTACAAAATGCACTTTCTTCCACCTTCAGTGCCCGTATAATTGCAAAGGTACATAATTTAATTGCATGACACTTTGAACTTACAACATTATGTTTTTTTACACAGCACACTTCAATATAATATTTTAGTCAATCCAGTATTAACTGCGCATTTAAGTTGTAAAACTTTATGTTTATGTCGGAAATGACTATTAATCCATTAGCCACTCACTACAAACCGTTCAACTGAATCATTTTTCAAACCCACTACGCAGCTCAGATGCTTGTGATAAGCATTTTAGCCTGCCCAGAACTTGTGAAGTTGTAACCATTCAACGTCAACATGTGGCAGCTGGTGGTTCCACTTTTGCTTCAACTCAACAACACACTGGAAAGTATCTATCGGGAGCAACCTTATGGGACACTGTTACTCTTCAAACACAGCAGGAGCAGCAGAGCCTGGCAGGAAGGCATCGATTTGGCAGCAGTCTCTTATCCAGTTTTAAACTTCGATGAGCAAGTGGATTTCTATTTGAGTGGCAGTTTTAACAATGAAATGTTGGCTTTAGTCTGGATAAGTCAAAACTATGACATGAACCAGGAATTGTGGCAGGCATTGGATAGAAATCTGCAGAGCATGAGACAAGTGCGTTTGCTGTTCTTGCTGGAGAGTGAAGTGAAGGAACGCCTTAATCTGCTTGAGCTCATAGCTTCCACGGCAGAGAAGATGCAATTTATGCAGGTGGCTTGTATTATAAAGAAGGGAAAAATCTATCGGCTGCAGCCCTTTGCTAAGAACAAATGGCTAGACTTAGACCTAAAACGAGATCCCATTTTCAGTGGCATTCACAACTATCAAGGCAAGTCAATACATACTCTGCCCGATCAGCTGGCACTACGTTCGCTGGTCTACAAGGATAAAGTAACACAGGAGCTTCGTCTGACGGGCTATATGGCCAAATTATTGCAGAAATTTTCGTACTTGTACAACATCTCGCTACAATTTCAACATCAGGTTGAGCCCGGGAATCATATATCCTTCTTAATCCTCCGAAATATGACTTTTAATGGGACTCTTTCCCTACCTATTAGCCTAGCTCCCCATGAGAAAACCAATAAGATGGGCGAGTTCTCTTATCCCGTTGAAGTGGTCAAATGGTTTTTTAGAGTTCCCTGTGCGCGGGAGGTCAGCATCGCCAAGGTCTATTCCATGGTGTGCGGTGGGAATCTATTTGGAGTGCTTTTTGTTTGCTATGCCATATTCTCCCTCCTCGACACTGTATTCAGTTGTCTGCTGCTCCAAAAGAAACTGGATTGGACTTACCTTTGTTTCAATGAGCGCATGGTATCCGCCATGTTAGGTCATTCGTTTAAGCTGAATGCCCACCACATGCTTAGCTCAAGAATTACTCATGCTTTGCTCTGTCTACTAGGTCTCGTACTGAGCACTCTGTATGTGGCCCACCTGAAGACTTTACTTACCAGACGACCCACCGAGGCAGCGATCTCCAATTTCGCACTTCTTCGCGATTCGGATGTGAAAATATATTTTGATGAAGCCATACGCTCATATCTGGATACGTATGAGTCGGTGAATGCAATTCGTTCTAAAATTAATTACATACCGACCAAGGAGTATCAGAAAAAAAAAATCGATCTCACCAGCTCCTGTTCTGTTTCCAGCGTCGAGTGGCCCTTGGTAATGAAGCGACAAGAGCTCTTCGCTAAGCCAGCTGTCTGTACCTATTCTGGTTTAATCATTGGCAGTATCGTTCTTCAATCCATACCCATGCAGGCCAATTCGATATTTGAGCGTCCTTTGAATCGTTTCATTCATCGTGTTCACACCGCGGGTCTGTTGGACTACTGGAAGGAGCAAACTATACGCGAGATGATTACGCTGGGAATGCTTAACCAGGCAGATCCATTTGATCATAAGGCATTCCGTGAGTTTAAGGTACCGGATTTGTATGTGGCTTGGCTGTGTTTGAGCTTGGGTTGGATATTGGGATGCATTGTATTTTTGAGTGAGACTTGGATTAAGTGGAAGCAACGAAACAAAAATGGGTGAAATAAGATTGCGATGTAAACTAATTCAATATATTAATGATCGTACAATAAATACTCAGAGAGATGTGGAGGGTATGATTTTGTAGAATTTAGGTCATTTTGTGTTCTTTTACTTCCGCAAAGGAAAGAACGCGACCAAAGCACAGGAATGATACAATGAGGGTCTTACCATGTCAGCATTGGTTTGTTAAATAGCGACGTCAGCAGAACCGAATTCTGTGTATTGTTTTGGCAATTTTGCCTACGCCCACTGAAAAAAGGTATGAAGAAGTTTGCATACCATTTAACCTATTTTTTTATGAAAATATTTTAGAATTTTAAAATAAGGGCCTTGATTCGTGGAAAAGACTTACACATGTTTATTATTCCTATACCGCTAGCAATATTTTTGGTATGGATCTTTAATAAATTCATTCATATACATACTTTTTTAAGTCGGATTTGCCTTTCCCTACCCTGAGAAGGCAAACGTGACGCGTGCTTCAGAAACCAACAAATGCGAACAGCAATACTCAAGTAATTCTTAAGTATTGGTAAATACCGAGCTATTTGCGTATTCCTCTTTGCTGTCTGAGTAAAATTGGTATGTAACATGCAAAGTCTGCGTGCGATCACACACTCAAAGACGAAAGCATCGTGCGGTGTCGCTCAAAGAAGGAACAAGTAAATTTGACACCCGCTCAAAACTGAGACCAGTCATTAAAATATTAGTAAGATATGAGTGAGTATATGAACTGACTTCATATTTTGAGTGGAAAATCATACCCAAGACGCATTTACAACAAGTATACTCGAGTCTAGGCACTCTTGCAGATCTCTGGTGCACACAATAGAATTCTTGACTAGATTCCGTTTTTTTGTTGCTTTGTTTTCTTATCATTCGCCCATGTTGTCAAAATACGACGCACTATGGTCCCAAATACCAAACAGCTGGACAAAAGTCGAAAAAAAAATATTTTCTTGGGTCTTTTAATGGTTGGAATCGTAGTAGTGCCACATCTAGTTTATACACTGAGAAAAGAATCAATCTATAATCTAGATCGAAAATCTCTTTTCGAGAAGATTGCTATCTTAAAAAAAAAATGAAGGGAAGTTAACTTCGGCTCAGCCGAAGTTTATATACCCTTGAAGCACATACAAATTTTCAGGACGCCTACAAAGACCAGTTTTCAAAACCAACGTTTCTATGGCAGCTGTACTATACGACTGTATGTGTTTCTACCAAACATAGTGAATTCATGATAAAGCTTAGAAAACGTATTAATACGGTGCCGATTCCATTCAAAGCAAAAATGTTTTTCTCACTAATGCAAGTTTTTCGACCGATCGTTTCTATGGCAGCCATATGCTAGATGCGAACCGACCGGTTTTCATACTTGTTCAGCTTGTTTGTACAAGACTTCGTGGAAAGTTTCGTGAATATAGCTTACAAACTGACGGAGGAAATCGCATAGAAACAGACTAACAGACGGACATTGCTATATCAACTCAGCTCGTCATGCTGATCAAAAAATATATATACTTTAAGTGATCGGAGATGCTTTCTTCAATTTGTTAAAAACATCCTCACAATTTTATAATAACCCTCTGCAAGGGTATAATAATACTAAACAGAACTTTTTTTTGCCTTTTTATACCCTTGCAGAGGGTATTATAAAAATGTCCGGATGTTTGTAACGCATTGAAAGAAGCATCTCCGACCACATAAAGTATACATATTCTTGATCAGCATGACGAGGTGAGTTCATTTAGTCTTGTCCGTCTGTCTGTTTCTATGCTATCTCCTCCGTCAGTTTTAAAGCTATCCTCACCAAACTTTGCACGAAGTCTTTTGGTACAAATAGGCTGCACATTTGTCGGAACCGGCCGGATCGGATGACTATAGCATATAGCTGTCATAGGAACGATCGGTCGAGAAACTAGTCTTAGTGAGAAAAACCTTTTTTGTTTTTAATGGAAACGCCCCCAAAAAACGTATTTCCTAGTTTACTATCCTCTCCCATGATTTCAATAAGTTTGGTCGAAATCGGATGACTATAGCATATAGCTGCCATAGGAACGATCGGTCGAAAAACTAGTTCTAGTAAGAAAAACTTTTTTGTTTTTAATGAAAACGTCCGTATCATTGGCAGACACTTATTTTATATTCTTTTACACAATTCTACCAAGTTTGGTCGAAATCGGATGACTATAGCATATAGCTCCCATAGGAACGGTCGTTTGAAAAACTAGTTCGAGTGAGGAAAACTTTTTTTTTTAATGAAAACGTCCTTTTTATTGGCATATTCTTATTTTATATACTTTAACACATTTCTACAAAGTTTTATCAATATCGGATGACTATAGCATACAGCTGCAGTAAGAAAGATCAGTCGAAAAAGAAGTTCTACTGAGAAAAACTTTTTTGTTTTAAATGGGAACGCCTCCAAATTTCGTAATTAACAGTGTATGCTTTCCATGATCTCGCCAAGTTTGGTCGAAATCAGACATCTTTAAATTATAGATCCCATAGAAAAGTAAGGTCCAAAAAGAAGTCTTAGTTAGAAAAACTTTTTTGTTTTCAATGGAAGCTGCAAGGGTATACGAAACTTCGGCCGAGCCGAAGTTAACCTTCCCCTATTTTTCACATTAAAAACAAGAAAAAAGTCGGTCAAGCCCGACTATAGCATACTCTGTACCTGTGAAGTGCTGCCCATCACCTTTGCGACCGGGGCTGCCCATAATTGTTTGTTTTCCTTATAACTCGACAGCCGTTCATCCGATCTTTACCATTCCTTTGGCGAATCGATAAATCATCCTGATTACTAAGTGTGTCCAGAAGGAACGAGCCTTCTATATTTGTATTTATTAACCTTCTTCCTAATGCTGAAGTAAACGGAGTTACTTAATTTACTAGCATTAGTCACAATAGCACTATATTGGGTATGGAACAGATGTTGTTGGACCTAACTTAACAATTAACATTTTGACACAAGAATTCTTATTACAAATTATTTGATTGAAAATAGTATAAAACAGTAATTAGATTTTTGATATTTATTATTAGATTATAATTAAATAGTCTTAAGATGAGTTATTATGTTTCGTTTAAATAGCGATACCCTGTCTTAATATTATTGGGCAGCATATTTCAAAGTCGAACAGCACATGCAAATATGTGATTATCACTACAAGATTTCCTATTTCGGACTGCTATAAGATAATTTGTTCTTTTGAAGCCTCTATCTATAAAACTGTGTCCAATTTGCGGGGGCGGGAGGGGTCGTGGCAAAAATTGAAAATAAACGTGATCTGCCTGCTAGTATAAGAAGCAGAGGTCCCATACATGTGAAACCTCTATCTCTTACCATTTCTGAGATCTGTTTGGTCATACGGACAGACGGACGGTCATGGCTAGATCGACTCGGCTGTTGATGCTGATCAAGAATATATATACTTTATAGGGTCGGATATGCTACCTTCTGCCTGTTACATACTTTTGCATAAACTTAATATACTCTATGTACCTCTGGTACAGAGTATAATAAGATTGTTTCACCTTTAAGTCGAGTAGAAACCAACTTTTAATAAGATTGTAAAATTAATATTTAACTTGAGATTACACAGAGAAAAAAATCCGTTCCACATGTACCAATATCGTGACGATTTGGTGACGATAGTCTGCTAAGCCCGCTTTTTATCATTATATGAACATATGGTCACATTATGCCATGAACATTTTTTTCTCACTCATAATCGATTTGCTCTTGTTTCAAGAATATTTTGTGCTTGGTGAATAAACATTTTAGGCTTGTTTCGAGAACATTTTGTGCTCGAAAAATCAAAAATGTATCATGGAGTATGGGGGTTTTAAAAACTTGTGGAAAAAAATCGGAAAAATATTTTGTAGAAATTAAAAATGTTTGAAAGCGAGGGCTGTTCAAAAAGTTTTCTGCCTCCAAAGTAGTGTCTTCTTAAAAAATATGTGTTGATGGTTCGCTGCTTTCCGGAAGTCACCATAATCGGAAACCAAAAACGGAAGATGGGCAGATGCTTGGATTGAATGCCTTTATGGCCCAAAGCAGAATCATGAAAAAAAATGGAATTTGTAAGAATGGCGGTTAAAAACGTATTTACCCTTTTTGGTTCCGTTGCATCCAGTTAATGTAATTCTCACACACAAATACAATCAGTCCCAATAACCAACCCAAGCTCAGACATAGCCAAGCCGCAAACAAATCCGCCACCTTAAACTCATGAAATGCCTCATGTTCAAATGGATCTGCTTGAGTAATTATTTCTAGGGCAAGCATGTCGCGTATGGTTTGCTGCTTCCAGTAGTCCAACAGACCCGCGGTGTGAACACGATGAATGAATGTATTCAATGGACGCTCAAATATCGAATTGGCCTGCATGGGTACGGACAAAAGGAGAAAATTTCCAATGATCAAATCCGAAAAGGTACAGACAGCTGGCTTAGCAAAGAACTCCTGTCGGTTCACCACCATCGGCCACTCGACGCTGGACATGGAACAGGCGCTGCTGAGGCTGAATTTCTTTTGCTGATATTCCTTGGTTGGCAGGTAAGTAATTTTGGAACGAATTGTGTTAACCGACTCATACGTATCCAGAAACGAACGTGTGGATTCATCAGAATAAATGTTCACATCCGAATCGCGAAGAAGTACGAAATTGGAGATCGCTGGCTCGGTGGGACGCCTCGTAAGTAAAGTCTTCAGGTGGGCCACATACAAAGTGCTCAGCACAAGACCAAGTAGGCAGAGCAAAGCTTGTGTAATTCTTGAGCTGAGCATGTGGTGGGCATTCAGCTTAAACGAATGACCTAACATGGCGGATACCATGCGCTCATTGAAACAAATGTAGGTCCAATCCAGTCTCTTTTGGAGCAGCAGACAACTGAATACAGTGTCGAGGAGGGAGAATATGGCATAGCAAACAAAAAGCACTCCAAATAGATTCGCACTGCACACCATGGAATAGACCTTGGCGGTGGCTACCTCCCGGGCACAGGGAACTATAAATAACCATTTAACCACATCAACGGGATAAGAAAACACGCCCAGCTTATTGATTTTTTCATAAGGACAGAGGCTAATGGGTAAGGAAAGAGTTCCATTAAGTGTCATATTTCGAAGGACTAGGACGGGGATATGCTTTCCGGGCTCTAACTGATGGTGCCACTGAAGCGAAAACTTGTACAAATCCGAAAATTCCTGCAGTAACTTGGCTACATAGCCTGTCAGACGAAGCTCCTGCGTCTCTGTATCCTTATAGACCAGCGAACGAAGTGTCAGCTGGTCGGGCAGCGTCCGAATAAACTTGCCGTGATAGTTGTGAATGCCTCTGAAAATGGGGTCTCGGTTCAGGTCTAAGTCCAGCCATCTGTTTTTAGCAAAGGGCTGCATCCGATAGATTTTTCCAGTCTTTATTATAACAGCAACCTGCAAAAACTGCATCTCCTCTGCCGTGGAAGCTATGAGCTCAAGCAGATTTAGGCGCTCCTTCACTTCACTCTCCAGCAAAAACAGCAAACGCACTTGTCTCATGCTCTGCAGATTTCTATCCAATGCCTGCCACAATTCCTGGTTCATCTCATAGTTTTCACTTAGCGAGACTAAAGCCAGCATTTCATTGTTAAAAATGCCACTCAAATTGAAATCCACTTGCTCATCGAAGCTTAAAACGGGCCAAGGAAATGCTGCCAAATCGAAGTCTTCCTGCCAGGTTCTGCTGCTCCTGCTGTGTTTGAACAGTAATAGTGTCTCATAGGGTTGCTCCCGATAGATACTTTCCAGTGTGTGGTTTAATTGAAGAAAAAGTGGAACCACCAGCTGCCACATGTTGACGTTGAATGGTTGCAAGTTCACTAGGTCTGGGTAGGCTAAAATGCTTATCACACGGATCTGAGCTGCGTAGTGTGTTTGATAAATGATTAATAGATTTATAGTCATTTCCGACATTAACATAAAGTTTTACAACTTAAATGGATAATTAATAGATGTCTAAGAACTTTTTATGCTGAAAGAAATGCTTTATTATACTCTGTACCAAAGGTACTCAGAGTATATTAAGATTGTGAAAAAGTAAGTATGTAACAGGCAGAAGGAAGCATCTCTGACCCTATAAAGTATATATATTCTTGATCAGCATCAACAGCATCTCTGTCAGCTCCAGGGGTCGAACACACAGTTGCCAACTTATGAGTTGCGCTACATCGTTCTACTCTACTGAATCGTCGTCAACTACAAAGTACAAATGAATCTTATGTAACAGCAAAATACACTCGACTGACAAAAACAGCTTTTTTGAACAAAAATTACAGAGCGATGGATTTGAAAAGGTCGTTGGGTCAGATTGATAGTCGTTCAGTAGCTCAAAAAATTTTATTAATGTGTTGTAATTTGTGTTTTAATTTTAAAGTTTTTCTTTATGTTTAAACTTTTAAGTGACGGCACCTGGTTTTGATAACGAATTTGTTTTGTTGAGTCCAATTCTCGGTTATTTCCTTCTGTGAGTTTTCAAACACGTTTTACTGGGGTCTTTCACTTATTGTCAGGACTCGAACTCATAACTTATGTAGCTTGTCTCGAGAAATACATAATTGCGAATATTAGCCCAAATAATAATTTGTGTGGCATTGTCGCAAATCAAAAAAAGGGGATATTAAAATAGAACATAAAATATTTTTTTTAGCATTCAGCATTTGAAATTCTTAACGTTTATTTAGAAAATCTACATGTCACGTGTGAAGAACAGTTTTCCAAATGAAAAAAAAAATGTTGAGCTACAATATTCGTTCAAAACTTTCACACGCGCAGGATAGGCTTTAATTTCTAATGTATAGAAAACCAAAATGTCAAGTGGTATTAAATTGCTGCCTGAAAAGGTATGAAGGTTACTGAAATAATCTGGTTTCCTCATCCACCTCGTCATGTACCATTTGCCTTTTTCCCTGTTAAGACTATGCGAAACGTCGTCTGTTTCGCGCGCAATATTCCGCGGCGAGTGGACACCGCGCTTTAGCAGTCAGTTCATTTTTCAGCTGCATGTGTGCGCGCTGCTTTAGGCTATTGATTAGCGCTGATACAACACGTCTTAATGGCAACTTATACTTTTCAGTGCAGTTGTTGAGGTGAGCTGAATTGTGGTCATTTCATGATCATTCGGAACATTTGTTGTTCATATTTTGAGAAGAAAAACAGGCGGCGTTTAGCATATTTTATTTTCTCCGTGTACTGTTTTATGTTAGCTCTTAAGCTGCTCCTGATGAATAACGGCGGTTTTCATTACTGATTGCATTGCACGGATGGTGCAAGGCGCGTCTTTAACCTCTTCATACATGCACAGAGGGGAAGAACCGAAAACATTGGACTCAAAATGTGCATATTCGGTCACAAAATCCAATCATGACCGGATTTTCTCACTTTCAGAACAATTTCTCACTTTAAGAACATTTTTTTGAGAGCGCAAAATCATGATGTGAGTTGATATGTTCCGTTTTTGAGAACATTTTAAACTCACACAATATTTTGAGATCCTGGTCCGCCGTCCAGGTCCACCAGCGACCAGGTCCGCCGTCCAGTTCCGCAGTCCAGATCCACCACCGTCCAAATCCACCACCATCCACTGTACAGATCCACCGTCCAGGTCACCGTTCAGATCCACTGTCCAGATCCACTGTCCAGATCCACCGTCCAGGTCCAAGTCCACTGTCCAGATCCACCGTCTAAGTTCACCCTTCCAGGTCTAGGTATACTGACCAAAATTTTTCCCTCCGTGTAGACTTATTAATAGCGAAGTCGACTCATCGGAGCTGGTTAGCCAAATTAATCTCAAAATTCCTTGTAAGATGTCCCGTAACTTTCTTCTTCTCTTATCTCTGAAACGTTGTACCACTAATTATGCCTTGCATGATCCGTTTCGTGTCTTCCGTGGTGATTACAACAAACTCTACCGCTTAATCAATTCGAAACTTTCTCTTCCTGCTTTAAAAACCTCTTTTGGCCCGTAGTAACCATTATTTTGTACTTTTCCATCCGGTTTTCGTGTCGCACGTTGGCGGCTGCGCCTCTCTGTCGGTTGGGAGGGAGGTGGGCTGCTATTTTACCTGGGGTTCGCGCGTAACAGGCTTCGGCTTGGTGTCGCATGGGCCACTTGAACGTACTGTGCTTTGTTCGTCAACATCCATATAAAATCTCTCAAACAGAATTTTGAAAAACGTCACTGACACTGACGATCACTCTAGCCCGCGCTGAAATCGCTGAAATTAATAACACCACACGCCGGTACAATAGGAGAAAACTTTAAACATATGGGAGTATTAATAGAGTATATATATTTAGTTCACAATTAAAATCTTATTTTATCCATTTTTGTTTCTTTGCGTCCATTTAATGCAGCTCTCTCCAAAAAATACAATCAATGCCAATAACCAACCCAAGCTCAGACATAGCCAAGCCGAGTACAAGTCCGCCACCTTAAACTCACGAAATGCCTCATGTTCAAATGGATCTTCCTGGCTAATCATTCCCAGGGCAAGCATCTCTCGTAGAGTTTGCTCCTTCCAGTAGTCCAACAGACCCGCGGTGTGAACACGATGAATAAATTGATTCAATGGACGCTCAAATATCGAATTGGCCTGCATGGGTATGGACATGCAAGAAAAATTTACAATGATTAGTCCAGAATAGGTACAGACCGCCGGCTTAGCAAAGAGCTCCTGTCGTTTAGTCATGACGGGCCACTCGTGGCTGGAAATGGAACAGGCATTACTGAGATTGTATTTTTTTTGCTGATATTCTTTGGTCGGTAGGTAAGTAACTTTGGAACGAATTGCATTAACAGACTCATACGTATCCAATAGTAAACGTACGTTTTCATTAATATAAACGTTAACATTCGAATCACGAAGTAGTTCAAAATTGGACAGCTCTCGCTCGATGGGTCGCTTGGTAAGTAAAGTCTTCAGGTGGGCCATATACAGAGTGCTCAGCGTAAGACCAAATAAGCAGAGCACAGCTTGTGTTATTCTTGAGCTGAGCAAGTCCTGGGCATTCAGCTTAAACGAATGACCTAACATGGCGGATACCATGCGCTCATTGAAAAAAAGGTAGGTCCAATCCAGTTTCCTTTGGAGCAGCAGACAACTGTAAACACTGTCGAGTAGGCAGAATAAGGCATAGCAAGCACAAAGCACTCCAAAAAGATTCGCTCTGAACACCATGGAATAGACCTTGGCTGTGGTGACCTCCCGGGCACAGGGCACTATAAAAAACCATTTGACCACTTCAACGGGATACGAGAAAACGCCCCGCTTATTGGGTGTTTCATATTGACAGAGGCTAATGGGTAGGGAAAGAGTTCCATTAAGTGTCATATTCCGGAGGAGCACGAAGGATATTTGCTTTCCCAGCTCAACCTGATGTTGCCACTGCAGCGCGAAGTTGTACAAATCCGAAAATTCCTGCATTAATTTGGCTATATAGCCTGTCAAACGAAGCTCCTGAGTCTCTGTATCTCTATAGACCAGCGAGCGTGGTGCCAGCTGATCGGGCAGCGTCTGTATGGACTTGCCATGATAGTTGTGAATGCCACTGAAAATGGGATCTCGATTCAAGTCTAAGACTACCCATTTATTTTTGGCAAAGGGCTGCAGCCGATAGATTTTTCCAGTCTCTATTACAACAGCCACCTGTAAAAATTGTAACTCCTCTGCCGTGGATAGCTATGTGGTTAAGTAGATTAACGCGATCCTTCACTTCACGCTCCAACACGAGCAGCAAACGCACTTGTCACATGTTCTGCAAGTTTATATCTAATGCCTGCCACAGCTCAAGGTTCATGTCATTATTTTCACTAAACCAGACTAGAGCTAACATTTCATTGTTAAAACTGCCACTCAAATAGAAATCCACTTGCTCATCGAAGTTTAAAACGGGCAAAGGAACTGCTGCCAAATCGAGGTGTTTCTGCCAGGTTCTGCTGCTCATGCTGTGTTTGAGGAGCAATAGAGTCTCATAGGGTTGCTCCCGATAGATACTTTCCAGTGTGTGGTTTAATTGGAGCAAAAGTGGAACCACCAGCTGCCACATGTTGATGTTGAATGGTTGCAAGTTCACAAGGTCTGGGCAGGCTAAAATGCTTATCACACGGATCTGAGCTGCGTAATGTGTTTGAAAAATGATTCAGTTGAGCGGTTTGCAGTGAGTGGCTAATGGATTAATAGTCATATCCGGCAACAAGTAAGATAGCTGTAGTCGACTGCCCCGACTACAAAATACCCTGTTTCCTTGAATTCGTGTGTTTTCCTTTACCCACATACACACTCTCAACAGCGCTGGATGTTTGGTAGCAAAGAGTATTGCTTGGTGGTCACTCTGGACATCAAGAATGCTTTTTATTCGGCAGGGTGAAATCATATCTTGCGGGCTCTTAGTGCAATAGATGTGTCTCCATACCTCATTGCTATCGTAGAAGACTATGTGAGTGGCAGAACACTCACATACGAGTCTGATCACGGGAAGCAGCAATACAACATCACCGGAGGAGTTCCACAGGGTTCAGTCCTAGGACCAATGCTGTGGAATACTATGTATAACGTTATACTGCGCCTTCTGCTGCCACCAGGGGCCACAGCAATTGGGTTTGTTGATGACATTGCCATCGTGGTAGTAGCAAAGCATCTCACGGAAGTGGAACGGAGCAGCAACGTGACTATTGAGGAAGTCAAGCGATGGCTCGAAAGGATGGACCTTACATTAGCCATCCACAAAACGGAGTCAGTGCTAATAAGTAGCAAGAAAATAGTAGAGCAGGTTACTATTAAAATTGGGAACGCGACAATAACCTCGCTGCCTCACCTTAAATATCTGGGAGTCATGATAGACCACAGACTCAATTTTAGAGACCACCTGATTTGCGCAAGCCAGAAAGCAAGCAATACGGCAGCAGCATTAGCCAGAGTTATGGCAAACACTGGCGGACCAAAGCAGTCCAAAAGGAAATTACTAGTAAGCGTAGTCAGCTCAACCCTGCTCTACGCTGCTCCAATATGGGCACCAGCCACGGCATACAGCTCCTATGTGTGTGGAGCAAACTCAGTGCAGCGCATCTGGGCACTTAGAGTTATCAGTGGTTTTAGAACGGTCTCAAATGATGCCGCCTTGGTGGTGGCGGGACTCATCCCATTTGACCTCAGGGCGCAAGAGTTTGCGAAATTGCACAAAGGAGCTCCAGAAGACAGCACAATAGCAGCGCACAAAACAGAGGTGCACATAAGAGCCGTGCAGAAATGGCAAGAGCGGTTGCAAAGATCGACCAAAGAATGATGGACATACAGCTTTGTCATTAATAAAGGGCCCTGGCTAGACAGAAGACACGGACAAAAGACATACCACTTGACGCAACTCATTACGGGACACGGATGTTTGAAATCCTTTCTTTTTAGGTTCAAACACGAAGACGACCCGTACTGCCCAGACTGTACAGTCGGTCATCCAAGACGCAGAACACGTTATTTTTGATTGTCCGTCCTTCATAAATGAACGAACCGAACTAAGCAGGGGGGTCGGGAGGACACCAGCCGTTAGCAACCTGGTGAATATAACGCTTGAATCGGAACAAAATTGGTCTGCAGTCTGCAATATGGCCACAAAATTTTACAAAAACTGCGCTGCGCAGAAAGACTGCATAATTCTAATACATAGGAGAGAATCCTAGTTGAGCCTTTGGCGAAGTAATACCGAACGGTGGCTCCGCCGGAATCGGGATGGGGGTGGATTGTTTAGTGGGTGCGATAACTCAAGTGTCACACTTTGGATGCTATATCCTAGCGCCAAACCGGCTTTAAAGCTTTCAACCACAGCTACACAAAAAAAAAAAAAACGCTGCAACATACACACAAACGCATGCGCGCAAGATGCCGCGCGCGATAACTGACAATAAAAGTTCCGTGTTTTTTGTCCGATCTTATTGAAAAATTCTTTTCAAGAATTTTGATAGATATTGGGCGTTACATAATATAGATAAATTAAAAATTGTGGTTCTGACAGTTTTTTGCGCTTAAGGGGGTGAGGGGGAGGAATTTTCCAAATCTGAAACAAACTCGATTTGAATCTGGTATACACCTACCTATATTTGTGGCTCTATCTCTTATAGTCTCTGAGATCAATGCGTTCATACGGACAGATGGACGGACAGACGGACGGACGGACAGACGGACATGGCTAAATCGACTCGTCTATTAATGCTGATCAAGAATATATATACTTTATAGGGTCGCAAATGCTTCCTTCTACCTGTTACATACTTTTGCACAACTTCATGATCCCCTTTTCCCATTTTTAATGGGAATAGGGTATAATAACATAAAGTTTTACAACTTAAAAGGACAGTTAAAACAAGTTTAAGAACTTTATTGGCAGATGGTAGATTAAAGATTAACTGGCTCGACTGGATATCCATCTTGCAAATTGCTCTTGAAAAGAATCAATATCGTGCCCTTCATTCAGGTTGCTTGAATTCAAATTTATAAAATAGTGAAACTTGCCTTGCTTTGCTATGCCCCTTAGGGCGCTTTTTTTTTTTTGTATGGAAAATTTAAGGTCATACTGGCGCCCCACTTATTCTCTACTTTATGGAGTATATTAGTTATGTATTCGAAGATCCACCACACGAAGCGCAACTCAACGTTATTTAACACACGATTTTTTAAACTTTACTCCAGTAGGGCGCTTATTTTTTGTATGGAAAAATTAAGGTCATAGTGGCGCCCCCTTATTCTCTATATTAAGGTGTATATTTACCTAGAAAAAAGAAAAAAGTTCAAAAAGTTGTGTTTTAGTGGACGCGACGGAGCTTCAAAGTTTTTAATATTACTCATACGCAGTGCAGCCTTTGAACTTTAAATAGTTTTGTAGTTGGCGTTGATTTCTAACAAAATGTTTTTATACATTCAAAAGGTTGCTCCGATTTAAACTAAAGTTTGAAAAGCATAAGGGACGATACCAAAAAAAAATTATTTTTACTAAAAATGTTGGAGGAATAAACTTACTCTTAAGGCTTTGATTTGAGACATTTTTCATAACACTCAAAGGTACCTTCGAGAATCGAGCACACAATTCAAGAAATGGATTCAAAGAAGACCAAAAGCTGACAAATATTATTTGAAGAAATTCGTAGAGGGCTAACATGTGGTGCTGGTTAAAGCAACTCTTGTATTGTGTTGAAGAGATCTTTCGATTTCCATTTCTCAAAAACCAAGTGTAATCCCGCTTTTTCGCATATCATGAACTGTGGTTGTCAGGCTATGAACATGTTGTGCGAACTTTTTGATTGGCTTGGGCATGTTTTAGGAACTTTTTTTAAGTGAAAAAAATTAATTTAACTTAACGTTTCTTGGCCTGGGAATTGAACCCGGGACTTCGTACTCTCGTACTAAACGTGAAAGTCGGCATCTTAACGCAGTCGACTGTCGAGCTTATGTCAAAATTGAGAAATTTTTTTTAACAAAATCGAATACCTTGCCAAACATTCAGAAGTGACAACTCCATCCATGTAGGATAGATCTTATTGTTGCAAATTCGATGTAGAATTCGGGACGTATACTTAATTTTTAAAACAATCTTTATGGCCTCGTCGCGCCCGTTAAAACCGACTTTTTTTTAAATTTTATTATCAATAATACAAAAGGAACCTTTCTAGAGGGCGCTGTTATGTCCAGTTAGCTTGCACACGGCACGAGGAAAAGATTTTGGAGTGTAGGAAAAAAAACTGAGCTTTTGGTTAGACTTGAGAAAACACAAACACATTGTAATTAAGTTCATAGTCGACACTCTTGGGAGAAGCTACACACTAAATAAAACCCCAAAATTATTAATTAATTTACCGAGAAAAGAGAAAAAAGTTCAAAAGGTTGATTTTTAGTGGACGCGACGGGGCTCCAAAGTCTTTGATATTACTCATACGCAGTGTTGCCATTCAACTTTTTATATTTTTGTTGTTGGCGTTAATTTCTAATAAAATGTTTTCGTACTCACTTAAGGACCAGAAAAAAAAAACAATTAAGAAAGTCGGTCAAGTCCGAGTATAACATACTCTGTACCTGTGAAGTGTTGCCCATCACCGTTGCGACCGGTGCTGCCCATAATTATTTATTTTCCTTATAACTCGACTATCATTCGTACGAACCTTCCATCTATAAATCTGTGGGAGATATGACGTTTTTTCCAATTGGTGAGGGCAGGATGGGGCGTGGCAAAAATTGTAAATAAACTTGTTCTGGGCCATCGAAAGCTACTTAAAATTTCACTTTAAAATATTTTGTGTATAAGTTACTTTAAATTAACCTACAAATAAATAAATGAAAAATATATTATTCCTAAGTTCTTTCATTTTTTTTTGATGGAATAGCAGGCGTTGCGTTGCATTGTGCTGGTATTTTGACTTAGCAGGCGTTGGAAAAATGAAAACACACCACAAGTATCATGCATTAATTATACTATAATTGTAAGCAATTCAGTTCGTTTCTAGCTGTTGAGCTGTACACTATTTTTTTTTTTTTATTTTCTTTTATAATTTTTTTTTTTGGTTTCTTAATGGATTTTTGCCAATTGCTTTTTTCTTTTTGGAACTTTATAATTTTGCAGACAGAAAATATTTCGTTACAGAATTTTCAATAAGTTGTTTGCAGAATTCGAAATCTGAACGTTTTCCGGTATTTTAATAAATCGGGCATTAATATTCTTCTTCTGGTCTGCCGAATCAACAATTCTGTTCATAAAGGCATCTGCTTTGGGAAAGCGATAGGCTTAAAACAACTCTACCTATTGTTCCATATAATCATACTAGTTGTTTGCAGTCAAAATTTGTGTGCACTATCCGGGCCACAGCTCGATGCTGTTCACCGAGCTCGTGTAGAGAATCGTAGATAGTACCGACAAAGAGGGCACTGAATGGCTTATAGATCAGACGGTCGGTCACCATTTGTAGTAGATGCTTCACCATAGGACGATTAGCGAGGACGTCTTGTATGCGTTATGCGTTAATAGCTAACAGTCGGCGGGTCTCCCTTCCAGCTGTAAGCAGAAGCCAATGCCTCTGAAAATATCTTTCAAACGACTGCCGTGACCTGTTTTTGCTATTGTTTCCGAATACTTGTATAACTTAAAACCAATTTGATATGTCAACACAAAATTCGTACAAATTGTTTGAGTTTATTTTCGATTTTCTGCATGTCTTCATCAAATTTTACCAAATCAGCAACAAGGGCGAAAGGAAGATTTTGGAATTCTGATAACTCGACGGTTATTCTAGGGTCACTGTGGAGTTGTCTGTTTCCCAGCTTGACAGAGATAAGCTCTTCCGTAAATTTGGGACTTGCAGAACTTCTGGCTGAACTTCACTTTATTATTTAACTGATTCAAGTGATCAGAAATGCAGAAATTGACGTGTGCATCGAAGTATTACTGCTTAGGAACAGCCTAAATAATCACATTTTAGTCCCCCTACTGAACAATTTCCGATTGATCTACATTTTATTATTGGGCGCATTCAGCAGGTAAATCCGATTTCCGATTACTGATTTACGTTTTGCGATTGCTTATGATTCTCTGCTGAATAACACTGATTGATAAGTTAAAAAATACATTACAACTATGAAAAATTTAGGAAACATTTTTGAGGGCTTTTAACGCTGTAAGTTTGTCAGTTCATTTCCAGTTATGGGGTAAACAGTTGGCCGTAATTTCAATAAATCACATTTAAAGCAGTTGCTTGAGTCATTTTCGAGTCTTCTTTTAATCGCACATAAGAGTAATCTCTTTGTATACTCTGTACCAGATGTACACTGAGTATATTAAGTTTGTGCAAATGTGTCCGTCCGTCTGTCCGTATGAACAAACAGATCTCAGAGATGGTAAGAGATAGAGGGTTGACATGTATGGAACATATGTTTCTTATACTTGCTGGCAGATCAAGTTTATTTTTCATTTTGGCCACGCCCCCTCCCGCCCCCGCAATAGTTGTATAGATGGAAGGTTCGAACCTTCTGGACATATTTAGTATTCGGGAGCACTTCACAGGTACATGGGCAGCACTTCACAGGTACAGAGTATGTTATAGTCGGGCTTGACCGACTATCTTTCTTGTTTGTATAGACAAATGTACAAGCATACGTAAATACATGCACATATTTATGTACAATATCAGTACATTTTATATGCATTATGAAATAAGTATGCGCAATATACACACATGCATAATAAGCCGCCAATTCACACACAAATGAACATTAATTCGCGGAAGTCCTTATTATTTATACCTTCGGTTAACGTTTTAGGTTTGCATTTCGGCCAAGCATCTCTATGCTTTGATTTTAAATGCGTCTTTATGATTGTCGAATTGCCACTGGTCTTAATAGTTTTATTACACAATTTGCACTGTGTTTTTTGTGCATCGACTCTTATAAAATAGGTTTTGGGCATTTTTTGGTTCGTCAGAAAAACTCAAGAAAAAGTTGATAGCGACGCTGCAGCGCTTTGCATGCAAAATATCGCTGAAAAAATAACCAAAAAAGAATTGATATGCGATATATCGCCTCGGAAAGCTTTTCGATATTTTTGGGCCAAAAAATCGATATTCGATATTTCGATATTATTTTCGACATCCCTGAAAGTACTTTTCATTAGATGGTACGAGGCGAGATCGAACCAACGCCTCTTGCACAGCGGTCGCGTACACTAGCCGCTCAGCGACACCCGGGCCAAATATTGATATTAGTGATGCGTTTTTTCTGTTCAAGCTGAGGCTTCATTTTCTCACGAGTTTATTCCCTAAAAATATAACTTACAAATGTTTCCATCTTCTAAAGGGTGATCCATTTTGAGGTTATTTAAATTTTTTTTTTTTTTGCAGTCACTTGACCTCGAGCCGGCTTACATCCATCTACAATTAGAAAGGTCGTCAACACAAAATTGTGCAGTCAGAATATATTGACAATTAATATTGAAAAGACTCACACTACAACAACGTCTCCTATTGGCTCTGCATCAGCTCAAGGAAGAACAGCTGTTTTGAAGAGGGACATTTCTAGCTCAATGAAAACGTTAATACACAAAATTGCTGCATTTGGGCTGATCTGCAACCAGAAACGATTCTCGAACTACCCTTACATCCAGTAAAATGCAATGTTTGGTGTGGTCTTTGGGGTTGGTAGAAACATCGGTACCGCTCCATGATAACTTTTTTTTGCCTAAAATTAAATCCTGTAGTATCGGCGAGAATTGGTTTCAGCAAGACGGTGCTACAACACACAGAGCGGGCGTGGAGAAGTAAAAGTTAACGACTCCATAAAGTAAATATATTCTTCATCAGCATCAACAGCCAAGTCGATGCAGTCATGTCCGTCCCTCAGTCTGTCCGTCTGGCTGTCTGTCATATAAATATTGTTTTAGCTTTGCAAAATTTGGCCCCCTGCCCGCCTTAACAGCAAAAAAACTGTCTGTCTATCTGTATGATCGCGTCGATCTCAAAAACTATAAGACATAGTGACACAAGTTCTAGCATATGGGTTGGTGTTTACCATATTGCATGTCAAGATCAAGTTTGTTTCAAAAGTGGAAAATTTCTTCCCCTCCCCCCTTTAACAGCGAAAAACTGTTAAAGTCGCAATTTTTAAGTTATTCTGAAAAGTTCAATAAGATCGGACAAAAAAAAACACCAAAGTTGTACGCGAAACAATTTGGACTTATGCAGCGGGGGGTCCAGCATAGAGGTGAAAAACCATCGATAGTCGTCACCATCGATAGTCGGCGATAGTTATTTCCAAACCATCGTTAACTATAGATAGTTTTCGATGGTATGATATTTTATACAAATTGGCCTAAAAATACAAAAATGTCCAGTTTTAAATTAAAGAAGGAAACAAACACTCATTTTTGTAAGAAATACAATATGTTTAGAATATTTTTTCCTAAGTTTCAAGTCAATCGGAACTAAAGTCTATGAGGGAGGGCATTTACTCGATTCGATTGCGATTTCCTCAAAACATTAATGCATATGATTATCTTTGCTTTCAACTAATTTAGTTCAATCAAAAGTAGTACTCAAACACAATTTGGGTGTTTGAAGTCAGATGAATCTATCTCCGAAAACCAGCTCCAAATGATTGAATATTCAATATTCTAGGATGAAAATTTGACCAAAAATTATTTAATTTTGCTCTTTCTTGTGTTAAAATGTTTGAATTACTTTGACTGCACTAGTTTACAAGCGGTAAAATTATTTCTGAACAATTTTTTTCTTTGTGAAAATTGCACTTAGTTTAGCTTTTTTCCAAGAACTATTAAATTTGAAGCAAAGTTTCTAATATAGGCGTGAATAGCTTCGAAATCCACCATCGGATTAAAAAGCGGTGTAGAAATGAGGAATTCAACCACCCTTTAAGTAAATGTGTCCATCTTTAAATCAATAAACCAAAACTGAAAACATACATTTTTTCTAGAGTTACTTTTTTCCGAACCAAGAAACTAGTTTCTTCGCGATTTTTTCGAACTGCCAAATGGTCGGAATCGAAAATTATGTCAGCTAGTATAATTATATTTAATAAAAATTTGAGAAATAGGTTTTTTTTCGACCGTCCATTTAATGGAAAGTAAGTGTCTAGAAAATTCCTAATTGTATTTAATATTAAAATACATTTAAAAAGTTAAACACGCCTCTTTGGGCAACAGCTAGAATCTGTGAACTTTTCCTAATGTTTAAAGCTTTAAACTATCGAAAACTATAGATCGTGTTGGGCTACAATCGATAACGTCTCGATAGTGTCAAACCATCGATATTGACGATAGTGCCATCGATAGTTTTACACCTCAATTCCATTATCGTCAGCTGTGAGAACACATAAAAACAGGGGGAAATGGGTATTTTGGAGTCTGGGCGCTCGACTACGGCTCCCTTTCTTGTTCTCTTTGGGATTTTGTAAAATCAGATATCTTCGTTGATATGCAAGCGACGATTCAAGATTCGGAAACTAACATTGCTCGAGTTATTCGCGATATACTGAAAAGAGTGATCGAAAATTGGACCATCCCAAATCTCAGATTAGAGAAGGTTATTTTGGGTATTATGATGACTTCACGATTACTCCCTATGCATCGAGTCCTTTTGCTTATTTTTAAAAAAAAAAACATATACGCTACAATAAAGGTTCCTATCACTTAAAAAAAAACTACAACAATGTGAACCTTCACAAACCAACCAGAAAAAGATTGATTACTTTTATTTAACCATTCGTTGTATTCTGCCGATTTTGATCAAACTCACCAAAACCAATACCCGCAACTACATTAATGTATCATTTTTTAATGGCCCCATTAATAGCTCACTTATCGTTTTAATAATTACTCATGCTCTCGATATTTTGCCATTAAATATCAAAATACTCTCGATGTATTATTCAGTGTGCGACGATGATGGTGGTTCAAAGTACCGCCACAGTCGGCGGCTGCCTATTCCTAGCTGGCTTGGCTATAGCATCCATGACACGGTTCACGAATCTGGAATGCGAAACTCTCGATCCACCATTTGCCACATTTAATGAGTGTAAACTTAAAATTCTCGGTCGCGGAATTGTAGGTTTGAATATGTACGTAAAACTCTTTCACCTGCCCGTCAATAATGTATCTGTGAGTATTTCGATATTTAAGTGATTGCCCAATAGTTAATTTCGTACCGATTCAATTTAGGTAAATGTTAGTCTCTGGCGCAAATTCAATGGTTATCGTCCGTTTATGTTTAATGTGACAAGAGATTTCTGTGCTCTAATGGGTCAAAGAAAACCAAAATTATCCTTCGAGAGAATAATTGTCGATGCGCTGCGTAATAACTCGAATATCAATCACACCTGTCCCTACGATGTGAGTAGAAAGGTATGACATTACCGGATAATAGCAAAATAATTACTGTTTTCAGCATGATATAGTGGTGCACGAAATGGTATTCTTGGAGAAGTATCTAACCAAGTTGCCCCTACCTTCTGGTGAATATAAACTCAAAATAGTGGTGGGAGCCTACAACGAATGGAAAGCAAACATAAATGTTCATATATTACGCAAAGAAGATTTACTTACTGGGTAATAAAGTCATTAAGTGTTTAAATTTATGGACCGGTGACTAAGTTAATTGCTTGCAAAGCCGTCGTAATAAAATATTCATACTTGAAATGCCAAAACAACTAAATCGGACTACCAATGTGCTCAGATTGTCAGACATTGAGGATCACTAATTGCATCGTATCTGTTCGCGTCGCTTATTCTTGCCGAGCTGGGATCGATGCTTTCCTTTTAAGAGGTACCTACATATATCACATAATATGCCAATGGTGACATGACAAAACGCCCACGGACAAATCGCCCATATCAAAATTAATCGTAGTAAGCATCGAAATTAAACTTAAAAATGTTATGGGCCTCATGATGTAATAGGTATAAGGTGGTCCCGTCATAAGAGCAGCTCTCTCGATTAGTCCCTTATTGTCAGTACTTGGCAGGCTGTCAACAGAGTAGGCTCGTATCGGACGAAATTTTTTTCGGATTTTGTGTTCGTTGCTTTAACCCTTACGTGAAGAGAAAAAAATGACCTTTTGCAGTTATTGTCGTGCGAGTATTAAAACTGTGGGAGTAAATTTTATTCATGTTCCAAAGATGGAAAAATTGTGGGAAGAATCCTTAGGATGTAGTTTTGGTCCAAATGGAATCTTCCATACACATTTTAAAGTTACCGATTGGAAGCCTTTAACCAGATGTCGAAGAGAAGACGTCTTATGCCAGATACAATTTCACGCGCCGCAAGGAAGTGTCCTTGGTCCTGTGCTTTACTCTATTTATACTGCTGACATGCCTTCGCCTCTGCCTTTAACAAGACAAATGTCCAGCCACATTAGGCTTATGCTGGCAACATATGCTGATGACACTGCCATTTTATCGACAGCTAACACTCAAGAAGATGCTATTGCGAATTTGGACCAATTTCTTTACACTATCACGGATTGGGCCAGGATGTGGTGTATAAGAATCAATGAATCAAAAACAAAACTTGTTATTCACACATGGCGGAATGTACAGCAGCCTATCTTGTCGCCAAGGGTCATGGATCAGCACCTGGTTACAGAAAATATTCATCCATATCTTGGTGTGAGGATGGACAAGAAACTGCTATTTACTCAACACGTAACGTCTACTGTTGGAAAACTGCAAAATAGGGCCAAAAAACTAAATTGGATGATCTCTGGCGACAGTAAGCTGCACCTAAATACGAAAGTTATCCTTTATAAGCAGCTAATCTCACCGATTTGGCATTATGCAGTTCCAGTTTGGGGTTCTCTGATATGTGAGACCCAATTTCACCGAATTCAGGTTGCGCCAAATAAAATCTTAAGGACCATTACGGATCCACCTTGGTATGCCAGGAATCGCACGATTAGAGAGGATCTGAGAGTGAATCCAATTGTTAAGACATATGAAACGGCTTGTGCGAAGTATTGGGACCGTATTCCATTCAAACGAAGAAGCCAGTAAAATTGCCTCGAAGCCTACAATTCCTGTCAGGCACGCAGGAACGAGGAAAAGATATGTTGAGATGCTCAAAATGCATCTACCTGAAGCTTTTCAAACTCAACAACGCAGCAACCAACCCAGCCAACTCAGCAGATGCTTCCTCATATGCCAACACCACCGATTCAGCGTCCGCTTCGGCAATGCTTCAGCCCTAGTCAGCAGCAGCAACAAACATCTGGTCAGCAGAAGCAACAAACGGTCGCTCAACAGCAGCAAAGTCATCCATCACAGCAGCAGCAAGTTATTCTAAGCTCACATCAAGCTCTGCCTTGGCAACCGCAACACTCATACACTCCATTCAAATCAGCAGCAGCAGCGAATGTTTCCAACATTTCTGCTGATGGTTGCTGGTCTATGTACGGTCGTACCTTATCGTCGCCAAAGAATAACTCAGACTGTGCAGCTCACAACCATTAAACGGCAGTTGCAACTTAGGAGGCTAAGAAAAATTAATATACTCCGAATAAGATGGCCACCACAGTGGCGTTACGAAGAACAGAACATGATTTTAATCCATCCTTCAAGCTCGCGTCCCCTTGATCGTAGCTGGTCTGACTGGCGACTACACCACATAAGGTTAAAGCAAACACATAGCTGGATTAATTCCAGAAGATGGAGGAGAATATTTCCATTGTCCCCTACCAGGGATTACAACCACTAATACCATTTTAAGTAGTATGTTTAGCTATCACATTCTTTAATTAATATGACACATATTAAAAAGAATTTGTGCTGGCTGCCTTGGCAGTCAGACAGATAGTTTTCAGATCTTGTATCTTAAACACTGAAAATGTTGCCGTTTCACTCACTCACATAAAATTAGTAGGCTAACTATCATTTGTCAATATACAATAAGGGAGAGATTTTACGGACGGGACCACCTTAAACTAATTTCATCATGATGGGCCTTATGTAGACATTATATTCGGACATATTGCTCACATTTTATCGGACTTTCGCCCAGTTTAATTTGAGGTCTTGCCGGGTGCAAAACGAGACATGTGCCTCTTGCATATCAAAGAAGAGGAGCAACTTTATAAGTTCAAAACATCTTCATAAGGAATGGGGCGACTTTTAAAAGAATGTATCAGCCGAACGATGTCCTAAAATCGCCTGTACAGTCTCTGGGAATCTGGCCGATTGTGATATAGCGGGTAGTGTGTATGTCTGCAATACCGTCTCGGGCCATTTAGACTGCCTATTTTGGGAAAATTAGAAGCACACAAGCCAAGAGATTGAGAAGAAGCCCTTCAGGCTGATGTGCGGATCGGCAGCGCTTACGGTTATCCTTTACAGACTGTCGGTTATCAAATACACCGAAGTCGATGGCTGTCTGAAATCGCCTTGGCGGATAGCTGACATTTAGTGCACAAACTCTGGTGAAGCAGTGCGTATCGGCCAGGCCGATGGTTACCCTAAACCTGAGGCCGGCACGTCGCTATCTACTGGGCATAGGAAAGCTCTCAAAAGCAGAGGCTTATACACAGTATAAGCACTATAAGCGTTTAGATGCGTCGCGATTGAATCAGTTTTTGAGCTGTTCTCACACACACCAATGCAAAAATGGGATTGAGTTTTTTCCCGGCCCCTGCCCTAAACTAACGGTCGAATGGTTAACAGAGAATAGTAAGTAAAATGGCTTGACACAGCCCCAAAGGGCCAAAAGCCGAGCCTCTCTCAATCTCTTGGCTTGTGCGCTTCTAATTGTCGCACAAGAGAAAGGGGGGACCTACAGTTAAATGCCGAGTCCGAACTGCAGTTTTGAGAAGCTTTTCATGGCTAATTACTACAAAGCTGGCGCCAACAGCAGAGAGGGGTGACCGGGCGTAAAGTTTATTCAAAGGAAAAACTTTTCATTAGGTGTTCCGAGACGGGATCGAACCCACGACCTCTTGCACAGCGGTCGCGCACACTAGCCGCTGAGCCACCCGGCCACTCCAAAATAATTAACAGAGAATATGCTGTCCCAAAATCGCCTGCCGTGCGGCGGACATTTTATTTATAGTCTCTATATTTGAAAATTTCTGAGTTATATTTCAAATTAATGATTTAAATTTTTCATATGGGCCTTTTGTCCGTGGGCGTCATGCCAATATTATGAAAGAAACCTTTAAATATCTGAGAGTATTTAAAGAGAATATTTATTTATTTTTGTTCCGTTGCATCCAGTTAATGCAATTCTCACATAAAAATACACTCAATCCCAATAACCAACCCAAACCCAGACATAGCCAAGCCGCGAACAAATCCGCCACCTTAAACTCACGAAATGCCTCATGTTCAAAAGGATCTGCCTGGCTAATCATTCCCAGGGCAAGCATCTCTCGTAGAGTTTGCTCCTTCCAGTAGTCCAACAGACCCGCGGTGTGAACATGATGAATGAATTGATTCAAAGGGCGCTCAAATATCGAATTGGCCTTCATGGGTACGGACAAAAGAAGGAAATTACCAATGATTAAACCAGAATAAGTACAGACTGCTGGCTTAGCGAAGAGCTCCTGTCGCTTCATTACAATGGCCCACTCGGCACTGGACATCGAAAAGGCTATGCTGAAATTGAATTTCCTTTCCTGATATTCGTTGGTCGGTAGGAAATTAATTTTGGAACGTATCGCATTCACCGGACTCGAGTCGTCGTGCTTATCCAGATAGAAACGAACGGCGTCATCAAAATAAATGTTCACATCCGAGTCACGAAGAAGTTCAAAGTTGGACAGCTCTCGCTCGGTGGGTCGCCTGGTAAGTAAAGTCTTCAGGTGGGCCACATACAGAGTGCTCAGCACTAGACCAAGTAGACAGAGCAGGGCTTGTGTAACTTTTGGGCTGAGCATGTGGTGGGCATTCAGCTTAAACGAATGACCCAACAGACCGGATATCATGCGCTCATTGAAACAAAGGTAGGTCCAATCCAGTCTCCTTTGGAGCAGCAGACAACTGAAAACAGTGTCAAGTAGCGAGAATAAGGCATAGCAAACAAAAAGCACTACAAATAGATTCGCACTGCACACCATGGAATAGACCTTGGCGGTGGTGACCTCCCGGGCACAGGGCACTATAAAAAACCATTTGGCCACATCAACGGGATACGAGAACACGCCCAGCTTATTGCTAGCCTCATAGGGACAGAGACTAATAGGTAGGGAAAGAGTTCCATTGAGTGTCATATTTCGGAGGAGTACAAAGGACATATGATTCCCGGGCTCAACCTGATGCTGCCACTGTAGCGAGATGTTGTACAAGTCCGAAAATTCCTGCATTAATTTGGCTACATAGCCTGTCAGACGAAGCTCCTGAGTCTCTGTATCCTTATAGACCAGCGAACGTAGGGCCAGCTGATCGGGCAGCGTCCGAATGGACTTGCCGTGATAGTTGCGAATGCCTCTGAAAATGTGGTCTCGGTTCAGGTCTAAGTCCAGCCATCTGTTTTTAGCAAAGGGCTGCAAGCGATAGATCTTTTCATTATTAATTATAACAGCCACCTGCAGAAATCGCAACTGCTCTGCGGTTCTAGCCATCTCCTTGAGAAGATTAAGGCGTTCCTTCACTTCACTCTCCAACACGAACAGCAAACGCACTTGTCTCATGTTCTGCAGATTTCTATCCAAAGACTGCCACAATTCCAGGTTCATGTCATAATTTTGACTAAACCAGACTAGAGCCAACATTTCATGGTTAAAACTGCCACTCAAATAGAAATCCACTTGCTCATCAAAGCTTAAAACTGGCCAAGGAACTGTTGCCAAATCGTGGCCTTCCTGCCAAGCGCTGCTGCTCCCGCTGTGTTTGAACAGCAATAGTGTCTCATAGGGTTGTTCCTGATAGATACTTTCCAGTGTGTTGTTGAGTTGAAGCAAAAGTGGTACCACCAGCTGCCACATGTTGACGTTGAATGGTTGCAGGTTCACAAGTTCTGGGCAGGCTAACTGACCAAACCGCTTATCTCAAATACATATCTAAGCTACGTAGTTTATTTGAAAAATGATTTAGTTGAAACGTTTCCAGTGAGTGGCCATTAACATAAAGTTTTATAACTTTAATGGGTTGATATTGAAAGACACATTTAGAGGTCGAGTGAACGAATAATGTTTAAGAAATTTATTTGCTAGGTAGAACAGAAAAGGGTGGCATGGAGTGAGTGAATATTGTTTGTTAACAGCTTTAGGAGATACTCACTCTCGTGAGGTACTTATTGGGTGACACTGCGGTCTATTCTTAGAATATGACCTGAGGTGCAGCTTTTTTAAATTTTTTCGACTCTGCTGAATCCTCAAGAGAGTTGCTTGCTCCCAAATTATAAGGAGTCTTCCACAAAAACCTCACTCTGTCGGCTTAGTCCACTTAAGAAGGCACTCAATAAATGGCTTATGGAAAACTTAGATTTAGTCAATTTCCATATATAGAAACTGAGAACAGTTCGCATGTTCCTTCCTCTTGTACCTACAAACTCTTGAGTGACATACGTATAACGTTGTTAACTTTCCCGTAGTTCGGCTGCACCGGTTCGGCATTGACGAATCCCCTAACTCTTTGTAGTGAGCACCAACCACCGACCAAGTATTTGACTGACGAATTGGAATGTCCGAAAAACGTACCTTGCATTACCAGTCATTAGTATGGCGATGGGTGCACACTATAGTTCTTGTATTAGACTAAGTAGCGCTGTGATTAACGTTCAGTGATGCAGCAGGTCGCTGGGCCCGGCAGAGCTTGTTTCGTCTAGTCTTCATTTCGAATTATAGTTTTATATTATTCTAGAACTAATGCTAATTTCGGATTTGCCGAAACTTCAAAAGTCCGAAAATATGACGTTCAGAGCAGATTTAAGGGTAAGTTAAGGTAAGTTGATATAATCCAGGAAGAGCTTCAGGAGTTAAGATGGGGTGAAACAAAGTCGTATCCAAGAACAGAACTGAGTTTTAAAACGTTTACCTTAACTTCGAAAAACTGCAAAAATATCTTTTCTTTTCAGGGCAAATCAGTACTTTATACTTAAGAAGAGATGTAAGGCTTGAGACTCGGCGAAAGAAAGGACGATCCTAGAACAGAAATGCTATTTTGTCAACTTTTCGGACTGCTCTTTCAAAGTTCGGAAAAAAACTTTCCAAAAAATATTTGCCAAATTCGGGACGCTGTTCTTAAGTACGAGCTTTAAGGGTTGATATAAGCAATCATGCATTCAAGATAATTGTAATAATTTGCGAGTGAGCCACCGAACCTAACCGAAACGGTTTAGTCGGTTTCAAAAACCATGGAGGAAGCCAAGCCTGCGGTTCAAAAACTCTGTGAACCACTAAACCGAACCAATTCTTTTTAGTGATCTGTTGGCATCCATGAATTCGCGATTTATCTATCTTTGATCTCTGAACTCTGAGCTCTGATCTCGGATCCCGGTCCTCGGATGTCTGATCTCTGATCTTGGATCGGATCCTAGATCTTTGATCGTATTTTTGATCTGGGATCTTGGATGTCAGATCTTTGAACTCAGATCTCTGATGTCTGATCTCGGAAGTCTGATCTTTGATCTCGGATGTCTGATTTCTGATCTCGGATGTCTGATCTTAGATCGGACTCTTGATCTCTGAGCTCTGAACTCTGAGCTCTGATCTCTGAACTATGATCTAGGATCCCGGACCTCGGATGTCTGATCCTGGATCTTGGATCTCTGATCTTGGATCGGATCCCAGATCTTTGATCTTTAATCCCGGTTTCTTAATCCCGGATCTTTGATCCCGAATCTTTAACTCGGATTTTTGATCTGGGATCTCTGATGTCTGATCTTTGAACTCAGATCTCGGATGTCTGATCTCAGATGTCTGTGGTTTCTCTTCATCGGCCTTTGCCGGTGCAAGTAACAAATTTGTTGCTGCTCTTTCTGAACTTCGAGGCTGTCTATGCCAACTGAATCAAAATACTCTCTGTTGATGAGGCCCCAAATAATTAGCGTTTTTTTCTGCCTCATGAAAGCGCTTCAATTGAATTTTTATTTTTGTTTTTTACATATTATCGATCTGCCTACCGTCAAAAAAAAATAATTTAATTAGTTTGGGTGCACAAACAAAACCCGAGCAGCTGTTCAATAAAATCCACATGCTCAGAGAGGTTGGCAACGCGACGACGCCCGTGTGGATTTTACCACCCATCTTTTTGCTTGTCAGCATACTCGTTGAAAATTAAAAACTTTCCATATCAAAACTTTACATAGCCAAGAAATTCTGGATTTAAGAGCGATATTCTTGATTCAAGCGCGATTTTTTTTTTAGAATATCTAAATTTTAGATCTCAAAAACGGTTTGGATATGCTTTGCACTTTTCAATACTTATTAAGAACTTTTGGAGCTCCAAATAAGCATGATCTAGATCAGCGGTGGGCACGAAATTTGATTTTAAGTGCAGTCCAACAACAACAACAGAAAAAACGTAGACTGCCGTCAGCGTTGATATGCGACTTTCGTTGTTTAGTTTCGTGTGTTAAGAGTTCGATTTCTAGAAAAGGAAGGTAAAGTTAAAAAAAAATTTTTGGCGAAGACGAAACAAAAAGAAACCTTTTGAAATTTAAGTTTTAGATTAATGAAACCATAAAACAAAAGGAGTGATGTGTGGAATAAATTCTCAGTTTTAAAAATTAAGGATAAGGCCCAAAAAAAATTGTATTGCATTTCAAGCAAGGAAGTGTAGTCATGCTCCTCTCAGCGTGGCACAGGTTGGTTGTTGCGACACCGGTGCATTTAACAAGGATCAAGGGAAATCGGACATACACTAACAAATTTATATTGTCCGTTTCCATTTTATATTGTCCGTACAATCTACCTACAAGTATGAGATATGGAAATTGTGGGAGATGCATTATTTATTATTAGAGTATGCTTCATTTCAAGACAGCTTGAGTCTTCACTATCTCACCATCTCGAAATCTGTTCTTAGATAAGACAATCACTGTTGAATTTTTCGTAACTGATGAGGAGCATCCTAAATTGTATATACGATCTCAACCCTTTGTCTATTTATAGGACCCCAACCCATTTAATGGTTTTTGTTCTCCTCCTCTAACATTTACCCACAATTTCGACAGTTTTTTTCACGTTGACATAAATCAAACATTTTGCCATCGGATTACTTTCCAAGTGTCAGGCAATGTTAATGCCGCTTCTGCTGCTGCTGCTGTCTGCCATTGACAAGATTTTAAGCGTTTGTCGTCTGCCCGTTTTTGTGTGTTTAGTTTTCCCTTTTTTGCTTTCGACAAAGCTTCAGTCATTCAATCATCCGGGTGGAACGCCCACATAATTGACGTTAACGTTATCAGAGCATCCGTTTATATCTTTTACAAAAACAAAACAACATTCCAAGCTCGACAAGACAAGCGATTTTGGTGAGATTTGGCTGTTTATTGCAAGTTAAAGCGCCATTTTATGATGGCAACATTAGAGTGGCAGACAGCTGTCAATAACGAAATGGCATTTAGTAAGTATACAGACATACATACATGCTTACATATATATATTGAAAGCAAAATCGATGCGCCAATTGCCAGCATCAAAAGGGGGAAAATTCAATTTTGAGCTGGAGCATCAATTAAGTGTACTCCTTGCCAACGGGAATCGAATTATTGGAAATGTACGACTATATGGGCAACGGGTTTTAATTAAAGCCCGAAAAAGTGTTCGCTCATTTGGCCAGGGCCTGCGGCTGACAACCCACACATATTGCGGAGCTGATAAATCTCAACCAACTAACCTACTAAGCCAGAGCTACCAAATTACAGCAACTGGTTGGCAATTTCTGTAATGCAATATGCAAATTAGCGGCTGGGCGTGGTTCCTGTGGCCGCCACGCCCAACGCTAAATGTGTGCAGGGGCAAATGCATTTGCACTAATTGAACTGCATTTTGTGGCTGATTACAGACAAAATCCTGTATGCTGCGGGTAGTTTAATTTCTGTTGCCTACTTATGTGCGCATTGCCTAAAAATAATTATTGAAAACAAAAACAAATTACCTTATATAAGTAAAGTTTTTCAGTGCATTTATTGCGGCATTTAAGCTTTTAAGCTTGTGCACCACCGGGCGTATGAGTAATGTGATTGAAGAATTGTATGTAATTCGAATTGTATTATCGATTCTTGTCGCCTCCTTCCACGCATAAATGCTTAATCCTTTCCTGAGTAATGGTTAATTTACATTTTTGATAAGCGTATCGAATGCCCAGAAAAATTACAACAATTATGCGTAATTATTCATGCCACAAATTGGCCACTCCAACGAATTATTGGTGTTTACCAGAGCCAAATGAGCGTGAAATTGAATTTCAATATAGCTCATATACATTTAAGTATTTATGCAAAGGAGTTGGTGGCATCAGCAACAATTGTTTAATAGTAAACATTGAGCAATAAATCTTGATGCTTAAATTGCTTCGCCAATTTAATATTTTAAACACACGACAAAGATACGAAGCTTTCTGTAAAATTACCAAGATAATCTTTGTAAACTCATTACTAAAAGTCAATTTCACATTTTCGTGAACCATTTGATCATTACCTCTTAAGATAGCCATTTTATTTAGTTAGAATCTTTTTTCAATGTCCCAAATGTTCAGGCTAGGAAGCAGGATCTCCTTGTTTGCCAGTAGAAGCTTCCTGCTTTGGCTGCACATTGATGATTGGATGGAGTTAAGAGCAAAAAATAGGGGAAAGTTATCTTCGGCTCGGCCGAAGTTCTGTAAACCCTTGCAGTTGGTTTTTCTAAATAAAACTACTTTTCGTTCCTTTCTTTTTTATGGTAGCTATTCTATCTAGATGTCCGATTTCGACCAAACTTAGTGAAATCATGGAAAAAGCACAACAAACTGTTAATTACGAAATTTGGAGGCGATCCCAATTAAAACAAAAAAGTTTTTCTCACTAGAACTGCCACTCTTCTTATCCTGGAAGCAGGCGAAGTTGATAGCGGCGTAAATCTCTGCTCGAGATTTTTCGCAAACTCCTCAGCCTGATCCCTGGAAGACTTCGCCCAGGTGCCATCACTCTTTCGGATCGGGAATTTAGGGGTTACCTGGCGTTTGTATTTTCTGGTGAGAGACCAGAGGGCATAGTTGGTGCTCACATCTGATGTGACTCGCTCAAGGAATCGATCAGTTTCCATCTGCTTGTGTCTGGTTAGCAGCTTAGTGGCAACCTGAATGGATGCCTTTTGACGTCTATCTTGCCTCACTGAGGTCAGCTGGAAGTAGGAGAGCTGTTGTCGAGCAAGATTCGCAGCACCTCCTCTTGGGGAGTTGCTTGGATGGTCGGCCTTAAGTAAGTCATATCCTGCTATGTAAATGGAGGTGCCGGGCTTAAGCCATGTTTCTGTTAGGAGCATCAGATCGATACGTTGTTGGAAGAGGAATTGCTTTATTTCTTCTACATGGCTAGCAACTCCTCTTGCATTCCAGATTCCAAGGCGTAAGTTAGGAGCCATTATTTACGTTCTCTCATCAGATTTATGCACATCTCCCTGAGAAAAACATTGTTGGATTTAAGCTTCATCATCATTTCTTGGAGCGACGAAAGCAAGCTAATTGGCCGGTATGATTCGACCTCTGAAGGACTCATCCGGGCCTTGTGGATCATTACGATCTGGGCCTTTTTCCAAGCCTTCGGAATGTACCCCAGTCGCAACACTGAGTTGAAGAGCAAGACTAGGAACATTATGGCTTTGTCAGGAAGTGCCTTCAGCGTTTTGTTGTCTATGCCATCTTCTCCAGGAGCATTTTTGGAATTTAGCTCCTTAAGTTTGTCTTTCACCTCCGTAAAAGTTATCGGAGACACTGGCAGTTCTATATGACCAGGGGTATCAAGGACATGTTCCACTCTCCTTATCCTGGATGCAGGCAAATTTGATAGCGGCGTAAATCTCTTCTCGAGATTTTTTGCAAGCTCCTCAGCCCGATCCCTGGGAGACTTCGCCCAGGTGTCATCACTCTTTCGGATCGGGAATTTAGGGGTTACCTGGCGATTGTATCTTCTGATGAGAGACCAGAGGGCATAGTTGGTGCTCACATCTGATGTGACTCGCTCAAGGAATCAATCAGTTTCCATCTGCTTGTGTCTGGTCAGCAGCTTTTTAACAAGCGAAGTGTGCCAATGTCACCTTCACGACTGCACCGGAGTCTTTATGGAAGATCAACTCCTAGCTCATCTTCAAGGACACAGGTACCTAGGAGTGTACCTTGACAGGTGCTTGACATTTGGCGTGTACATAAGCCAGCTAACAAAGTCGCTATATAGAAGAGCTGCCCAGTTGGGGTGGATGCTAAATAGCAGAAACAAATTATCCCTGAAGAACAAGGTACATGTGTACAAGGCCATTATTTCACCAGCTTGGAGATACGGCCTGCAAGTATATGGAATTGCAGCTAAAAGTCACCTTAATAAGATCCGAGTCCTTCAAGCCAAATTACTGCGCAGACTATCTGGAGCGCCTTGGTATATGTGCACGAGAAGGCTGGAGAAGGAACTTAACGTCCCTATGAGGTGACGTCATCAACAAGCAATCTGCTGCCTACCTAGAAAGACTCAGAGGACATCCAAAGCGGCTAGCAAGGCGTACGCTGCGGAGACGAAAAATAAATGGCAGTTTGTTATGCTTTTCCATCATTGCACTAAGTTTGGTCGAAATCGAACATCTATAAAGAATAGCTCCCATAGGAAAGTAAGGTCCGAAAAGTAGAAAAACTTTCTTGTTTTTAATGAAAACGTCCTTTTTATTGGCCTATTCTTTCTTTTATATAATTTAACACATTTCTACAAAGTTTTATCAAAATCGTATGACAATAGCATACAGCTGCAGTATGAATGATCGGTCGAAAAAGAAGTTCTAGTGAGAAAAACTTTTTTGTTTTAAATGAAAGCATGGAATCTGGCATGCAAAATCTTCCCACGTTCTTCACGAAAGACCCAATTGTCTTTGATACAGAAATTTCGAGCAGCGGCTGCATTGGTAATACCAATGCCAGCTTACCAAATCACATAAGATTTGGTAACCAAGAAGCGATGGCTAACTTTTCAAGTTAGAGACAAGAACAGTCGAGTTGGCGAAAGATGTCCCCAAACACCCAAAGTGTTTTACTTTGTGAGGAAGACCAAACATGACGGTCTTTCAGCAACCCCCATATGTTTTTTAAAGCTGCTATTATTGACCAAATATTAAACAAATTTCATGCCATTTAATTTTTCTTAAAATATTTTTGTATTTTTTTATATTTAAAACATTTTTAAAAGCGCCAGCTGACAGATGTAAGATGTTAGATGCTACCAGTGTAAATTTCCATTTCACATCATCATCAAATTCCATGCGTTCACCTAAAATGTGCTCAGTGTGCAGAGACTTTAAGACTACTTTTCAGACTCTTCCTTTCTATGACAGCTATACTACATAGATGTCAGATTTCGACCAAACTTTGTGGAATTTTGGGAAAGCATAGCAAACAAAGAAAACCAAAGTTTGGAGGCGTTTCCATTGAAAAAAAAAATGTTTTTCTCACTAACTAATGGCATTTGTCTACGGAGTCGATTCCATTATCATTTTTCGATTCGACCGTAGCTAACCAAAAAGAGATCTATTGGATAGTAGAAAACAAGAAAGAAAGTCCGTCAAGCCCGGCTATAAGATACTCTGTACCTATGAAGTGCTGCCCATCACCGTTGTGACCGGTGCTGCCCATATTTGTTTGTTTTCCTTATAACTCAGCAACCGTTCGTCCGATCTTTACCATTCCTTTGGCGGATCGATAAAAAAACTTGATTACTAAATATGTCCAGAAGGATAAAAATAAAATGTTTACCTTAAAAAGTTCTGAGTAACCTAACGCAAAGTGCTGCCAAACTTTTTAACTAAAGAACCTGGTTAAAAATTATAGAGGCCAGAATCGAAATGGGCCTTGAAATAGCTAAGCAGACAATTTCAATTTAAACTCAAACCGCAAGCATATATTTATGTGTTCTACTTGTGCAGTTAACATTTTTCATTGTTATGATAAAATCTTTACCCTGTTTGGCGAAACTTAGTCTTTGGCCCGGCTGTTGCACACAAGTTACCACCAAGAATAAATGTTGCCTAGTTTCTGGCATTTACAAAATCATGGCTTAAGTTGCCAAGCTGCCAAGGCTCCGCCGCAGGGCCTTCATTTGCATTTGCTTATGCAACGAACATTTTTGTCAAATTCTACACTTTGACTAATTAGACGTGAATTTTAACGCCAGGCGCAAATGTCATTTGCATAAATAAAATAAAATTTTTGGTTTTTGGTCTACCCCAAAAAAAAATTCATTTGCATTTGGGCTAATTATGAGCTCAGGCAATTAGCAGTTGAAACTTTTGGGCCAACAACAGCAGCACGGGAAATCAAAACAAGCTTAGGGAAGACACCTTTTTCTCCTTCTCAACCAGCTTCACAAAAAATAACAAAGAAAAAGAAAATACCAGAAAATCCTAGAAACTGTGCAAAACCCAATCACAAAACTTTTCCCTAAGCTGTTTGGGAGGGGAAAAGTTGTTGCTTTTGGTTCAACTTAGTTGCCATTATTAACAAGTTTTCTATATGCAAATCAGCTACACAATGAATGTAGCTGACAGCAGGGAACAAAGCAGAAGAGGTAGAAAATATTTACTTTACTCAGGGCCATGGCGTGTTCCATTTTCCTATTAAAATGCAAAAATAAGTGAAATTGATGAATGTCTCGAAATGAAAATGGAGTGTTTCAGTTGTCAGAGGTAGAGCAGAGGGAGAGAGTCAACATTTATCAAACAACTCAATCAATTTGAAGCCACAAAATCTTCCATCAAAAACCTAATCCTGGTTGCCATTTTCCTCTCACAGAGTGTGACCTTTAAGGCTTGCCTATTGATTTGTCACCGCCTGGTTCTTGCCATAAATCAATTCAAGATGAATTTTGAAAGCATTAAAAGCATTACGAAAAGAGCAAATTTTTTTTAGTTGCTTCTTTCGCTGTCGTGTCTTTTGTCATGTTGAACAAAAGCCGCCATAGAGGCAGCATATTATGTATACGCCCCATACACACACAACAAACGCGCACACATGTGTAAAGAGACATCGCCCTGCAAATATATGAATGAATGACTGACTGAATGAATGAATGCATGAATGGGAAACCTAAGGCAATCTTTTGTCTGCCTTGCGTGTTTTGTTTGGTTTGGTCCTGTTCTGTTTGGTCCTTTTGCATATTTCCTTTAAGCTTTTTGCCCTACCATTTGATTGTTTTTCATGTTTCACATTGTTCACTGTAGCTACACCGAAAGAAATGAATAAAAATTCAGGATAAAACTCATTTTTGTAGGTTAATAGTTTTGACATTAGCTTTTTTTTGTAATGGGATTAACTCATAGATCCACAAAGTTGTGTGAGTACGCTCCGATGAACGAAAACTAAAATTTTTACCTAATCGAAATTTGAAGCAACCGCTAGCACCAGAAATCTGCTAATGATATAACAGCAGCACAGCCCACAGTTCGTGTGGCGCCACATTTACAATGCAGCAGTCTTTAACTAACTTAAACACACTTAGAAAACAAAAAAGAATTCCAATTTTTTTTTGGCGACCTTTCTAATGTTTAATTAATGAATGGTTGACATTCAAATTTAACGGGCAGTCCTAAGCTCGCTAGAGCGCTTCAAGCTTTCTCACTTAGAAACTTTAGCTCGAAGTTATGCAACGACAGCCATTAAGGTAAGCTTTCTGTATGTAAGTCCAATTTTTCTTTAATTGCGCTTTGCAGCTCCCAACTGTTTTAAGTTCTGATTGCATGGAATCGGCTCAACGATCAGGAGTCATTTAGCGAAACTCCTTCTGATAATTGGATTGGATATCCATGAGACAGCTGTAAAGGTGTGTCCACGCGTTAGGTTAAGTTAAATAGGCTGCTCGGCAAAGGCCGAGTTCACCCAGAGGCCTTTTGGCCCATTGCGATGCCTAATAAAAGGGTGGGATATGGGAGGGGTGGGGGTAGTGGGAAATGACGGTCAGATTCTGCGCAAACTCACTCTTTAAACCATATTGAGGAGTCTACAAAAAGAGCCAGGTCTTCTAGGGGCACATTTGCCAGACTGCCCAGGTCTTCGAAGAATGGTTTGCTTAGATGCTGGGAGCGTTTCCTAAGAAGTGCAGGGCAGGCGCATAGAAGGTGATGGATGCTTTCTATTTCCTCCTCGTTCACACAGCTACGGCAGAAGTCATGGTGGGACACGCGCATCCTGGTGGCCATTTGACCGATGGTGCAGTGCCCCGTTATGACTCCTACCATAGTTTTCATCCTGTTCTTGCTAAAGTGCAGGAGTTGGGAAGTTCTTTTGGGTGAGTATCTTGGCCAGAGTGATCGGGAGATGTGACAACCGGGTGCGAGGTCCCATTGTCGTTCTGCCCTATTTCTGGCCCTCCACTTCAATTCCGTCATGATGTCCTGCAGGGGTCTTTGAATGTCCGTAACCGCTTGCGTCGCTGGCAGCGCTGAGCCGTTCCTAGCGCACTCGTCTGCTGACCAGGTACCCAGACGAGGTTGATAGAGTGCTGTTGGTTCAGTGCTGTCGCCGTGCTGCGGACTAGGACGCTCTTTGTGGCGTTTGATGACAGAGCCTTAATAGCCGCCTGGCTGTCGACCAAGATTGAAATGTTCCTTGGAGTTTCATCCAAGGTGTATATCAATTTAGCCGCCTGCCAGATAACATAAATCTCTGCCTGGAAAACGCTAGACCAATTTAGTAGACGGAATGAGAGAGCTGTGTCGCAAGTTCTTCGGAGAAGATGCCTGCTCCTATGCCTTCTTCCGTTTTTGAACCGTCTGTATAGATAGATAGCTCGTTCTCCCTGATGGTAGTGTCTTGCTTCCATTCCTCTCTCTCCGGGAACCGTGTTCCAAAGTTGTCGTTTCATTTCTGAACTGGTATGCAGTAGTCACTTCCCTTTGCCTCTGCACTTATTCCTACTTCCTGTAGGATACTGCTGTGGCCTGAAGTAGATGCTTTAAGAAGTTTCAGTTCCCGGAGTCTTACTGCGCTTCTCGAAGCTTCACACTTCAGGAAAATGTCTACTGGTTCCAGGTTCAGAATAACATCCAGGGCCGCCTGGGGTGTGGATCGCAGGAATCCTGTAATGCCCAGGCAAACTGCTCTTTGTACCTTATGGAGGTTGTTTAGGTGGGATTTGGTGTTGGCCGCCTTCCACCATACCAGCGCTCCATGGGTAAGGATAGGTCTGACGACCGTTGTGTATAACCAATGAATGATATACGGTTGTAGTCCCCACTTCCTACCGAAAGTCTTTTTGCAGGCGAAGTACGCGCCTAGTGCTTTTTTCATTCTGTTCTCGGAGATTCTCTTCCAGGAGAGTTTCGAGTTAGAATGACACCCAGATACTTCGCTTCATTAACCCGGTTGAGCTGCGTTCCCCCAATGGATGGGAGTGTGAACTCAGGGATCTTGTATTTCCTAGTGAACAGCACCAGTTGGGTCTTCTGTGGGTTAACCCCTAGACCGATCTGGTGTGCCCATCTTAGGGTTCTAGCAAGAGCAGATTCTAATAGCTCACTGATTGTGGGTAAGAATTTACCCGTTACCATTAGAACCAGGTTATCTGCATATGCTGTCACCCTACATCCGTTAAACTTCAAGGTAAGAAGAAGTTCGATGAGAACCAGGTTCCAAAGAAGCGGGGATATGACTCCCCCTGCGGAGTGCCTCTCGTTGTTCTTCTTCTTACGTTGCCTGCACAGAGAGTGGAGTTGATCACTCGGCTGCTAAGCATGTTCCTTAGCCAGTGAGTAATCATCGGGTGTGAGCCGATATTAGCAAGAGCTGCCGTAATCGACTCGGTCCTGGCGTTGTTGAAAGCTCCCTCGATGTCGAGGAAGGCCGCCAACGCAAACTCCTTCTGATTCAGCGATTCCTCAATGCTCCCTACCACTTCATGTAGTGCGGTGTCGACAGATCTACCCTTAAGGTAGGCGTGATGCGCACCGCTGAACATTCGTGGTGTGAGCTTGCTTCTCAGGTGGAGATTCAGGAGTCTTTCCATCGTTTTCAGAAGAAACGATGATAGACTGATGGGTCTGTAGTCTTTCGTCCTAATTCGGTAAGTACAAAAACTCCTGAATCATAGCTGTTAAATAATGATTACTAATCATAATCATTAGATAATTGATTAATTTTTCTTCAAATGAAAAATAATCATTAAATTACGATTGTTTTCAGATTCTCTCGATTATTAATTGATTACGATTAAAAATAATCAAAAATAATCGGGATTAATGGCGATTAACAAAAAATAATCAGAATTAATCAAAAAATAATCCGATTATTTTTATTGATTATTTTTTATTTTTCTTTGATTATTTTCAAAAAATTGTATATTCAGCCTGTAAATACAATTAAGACAATAATAGAAAATCGTGCAAAAACAAAAAGCAGCAGTTCTTCTTGCCTTTTACATTCATCTATACAATTTTAATATACCCTCTGCAAGGGTATACAAATTCAATTGTGTTTCTTCATTCCATTTTTGGTGAATGTCGAGAGCAGAACACATGTGTTACAACTATTATTAGTCGTTAGCTATCCCTCATTAAATGATTATTAGGCATTATTTTATAACTAAAAGTGATTTCGGTACATTGCATTGTGTTTGTGTTCCGTTCCCTACGTTCCTAGATCCATGCAAATCGAGTTAAGTTTAGTTCTTAAGTTAATGAATTATCGATTGCGACTAGGCGATAAAAAATAGCTCGATAGATTATAAGTCCATACATATGTCATACTCTCTTATTAAAGTTAAAGTCATTGAAAGTGTATATTGCTTTCTTTGTGTATGGCCGGGTGGCTCAGCGGTTAGTGTGTGCGACCGCTGTGCAAGAGGTTGTGTGTTCGATCCCGCCTTGGAACATCTAACGAAAAGTGTTTCTTTGAATAAACTTACACACCCGGTCACTCCTCTCCTACAGTTGGCGCCAGCTTTATAGTAACTAACCAGGAAGTTAGCTTATATAAGAATTCGCCCCTAATTTTTTTTCAATTTTTCCTGAATATTATTTTTTTTTACATTTTCATTCTTAATGTTTTTTGTAATAATTGTAACAAACGATTCGCCGATTGACAAAAGTTTATGATGCTTTTCTCTCAATGTATTAGCCGCCAGGAAAACATCATCTTCATATATCACACACATCCTTAATGCTCTTTTACTCTCATTTATATGCATTCCGCCCAGAGGCCACAATATCGTATCGTATACATATATTTGTGTTACAACGTAACATTATCATTTCATATCCTTAAGGTCAACAACAACAATGTTTCTCTTAAGATTCTGTTGGATATTGGGTTCCACATGTGGCATGCAACATGTACCACACACAAACACACAAAACCAGAAACAAGCTTCATTTCAGTTTCATTGAACAAAAACTAGTTTGGCAGCTCTCTGGGGCCCAAGTGATAGATACTGATAAAGTAACAAGAATTCTTTACCAAGCGCTGCATAAAGTTCATTGCCATGAGACAAGCCAGAGGCAGTTGCCAATGCTGGCCAATGAAAGTGAAGATGCAAATTGTTCTAAACAAACTTGCTTAACAAGTTGCTGGCATACTTAATTTTCACAGCAAAGATTTTTCAATTTTCATATTGGTTTCACAATCACACCAAACACTTTCGAATGCATAACCACAATGCACTCGTGCAAAATGCCAGCCGACAAAAACCTTGTATTTTTGCCATTATTTATTGACTTTTACCGCTGCCGCGGCGCTGCATCATCAAAAATAAAAATAAAACATTTCAAACAATGACAATTGACATTTCCAAATGCATTCAATGCACACATGAGCAATCATGAAATGGGATTTCGATTGCAAACGAAATGGCAAACATTTCACTGCCATTTGAAAATGGACACAATTGACCGCCAAAATGGGAATATGGTGAAATAAATTTTAATTAGATTTATCTCTGATTCCTGTTTGACTCATCAAATGTTAATTAGCTTAATAGTGTGATTAATAGGATTGTATTTACATTATGGGAAGAAGCTGCGATATAATCCAACTGAATTTTTCTAAGGTTTATCACTAGACCACGGATTTTGCATATTCCGAAATCGAATTTAAGTCATCTTGGAATTGAGTGCATTTGCGCAAAGAGTCAGCACACATTTAATGTTGTGCCCATTTCCTTTTGCCTACTAGGATTAAAATCAGTTTGAAAATATGCAAAGTCCGAGGTCATTTTTCACAATTGTGAGAGGAAATACGAGTCAGGTTAACTTTTAATCTAGTCTCTTTGAATGTTCTTTTAAATAATTTGCACCTCCACTTTCTACAAAGGCTTACGATATATTGATTTAGATGCGTCTCTTTGAGCATACTAGTTACAGTTCTTATACAGAGTAGTCTTTTAATCTTATATTTAATTGTATGCGAGAAAGAGATGAATTTGTACATTAATATTATGACTATGTTAATGTTAAAGGGAATAGCCGTTAGGGCGTCCCTGAGTCTTTGAATATGTCGTCTCTATCCTACTAATAATAACTAAAACGAGAAAGCACAGCTAACTTCGTCTGTGCCGAAGTTTAAATACACTTGAAACTTTTGTGACCAATGACTTAATTACTAGCTTTATGTCTTGAGTCATTGGAATATTAAATAAAAAAAATAGGGGAAAGTTAACTTCGGCTCGGTCGAAGTTTTGTATACCCTTGCAGCTTCCATTGAAAACAAAACAGTTTTTCTAACTAAGACTACTTTTTGGACCTTACTTTTCTATGGGATCTATACTATATAGATGTCTGACTTCGAACAAACTTGGTGAAATCATGGAAAAGCATAAAACACTGATAATTACGCAATTTGAAGGCGATCCCATTTAAAACAAAAAAGTTTTTCTCACTAGAACTTCTTTTTCGACCGATCATTTATACTGCAGCTATATGCTATAGTCATCCGATTTCGACCAAACTTTGTAGAATTGTGTAAAAGTATATAAAATAAGTGTATGCCAATGATAAGGACGTTTTCATTAAAAACAAAAAGTTTTTCTCACTAGAACTAGATTTTTGAACGATCGTTCCTATGGCAGCTGTATGCTATAGTCATCCGATTTCGACCAAACTTAGTGAAATCATGGGAAAGAATAGTCAACTAAGAAATACGTACTTTGGAGGCGTTTTCATTAAAAACAAAAAAAGTTTTTCTCTCTAAAACTAGTTTTTCGACCGATCGTTCCTATGACAGCTATATGCTATAGTCATCCGATTTTGACCAAACTTTGTAGAATCGTTTGGGAGCATATAAAACAAATACATGACAATTTTGAGTACATTTCCATTGAAAACAAAAAAGTTTTTTTTAACTAAGATTACTTTTCTATGACAGCTATACTATATGGAAGTCCGATTTCGACCAAATTTGGTGGAATGATGGAAAAGCATATTAAACTAAGAATTACGATATTTATTGGCGTTTTAATTGAAAATAAATAAGTTTTTCTCACTAAAACTAGTTTTTCGACCGATCGTTCCTATGACAGCTATATGCTATAGTCATCCGATTCGGCAGGTTCCGACAAATGTGCAGCGTATTTGTACAAAAAGACTTCGTGCAAAGTTTGGTCAAGATAGCTTGCAGAATACCCTTGCAGAAGGTATTATAAAATTGTCCAGATGTTTGTAACGCATAGAAGGAAGCATCTCCGACTTCATAAAGTATATATATTCTTGATCTGCACGACGAGCTGAGTTGTCCGTCTGTCTGTTTCTATGCTTTCTCCTTCGTCAGTTTGACAGCTATCTTCACCAAGCTTTGCACAAAGTCTTTCGGTACAAATACTCTGCACATTTGTCGAAACCGGCCGCTTCCAAACTTTGTATTTCCTAGTTTACTATGCTTTTCCATGATTCCACCAAATTTGTTCGATATCGGGCATCTAAATTGTTAAGCTGTCACAGAAAAGAAGCGTCTGAAAAGTAGTCTTTGCTAGAAAAACTTGTTTGCTTTCAATGAAAATGTCCTCAAAACTAGCATGTATTTATTTTATATGCTCCCACACAATTCTACAAATTTTGGTCAAAATTGGATGACTATAGCATATAGCTCCTATAGGAACGATCGGTCGAAAAACTAGTTCTTGTGAGAAAAACTTTTTTGTTTTTGATAGAAACGCTAATCATCTAACATAAATCAACAATCACAATAAAAGTGTTTGACCTGGTGAACGGTTTTTGATAGAATTTACAGTCAAACAAATTATCGATATTTTTATGGCGGAAGTTTTGAACTTTTGACCGCAAATAAAATAAATAATAAAAATGAATAACATCAAGTACAATCCATTACATTGGTGTGACTGCGTCAAAAACGCCGATGGCGAAATTTCGACCTCTTCGGTGGCGACTTGGTTGTCCTGGTTTGCCAGATTGGCTACTTGTAAGCGAAGAGGAGAACGAGGAGTTTCGCGGCCAGGTTTGAGAAATCAACTGAGGGCCTTCGAGCTCTATGATTGACTGAGGAAAGCTGTCTCCAACCGATTTGGATGAGATGCAGAGCACGAACACTTGAGACCATTGTACAGTTTGCAGGAGGACCCAAGATTATGCTGCCATCGTCAGCATTGTACTGAGACTAAAGTCACACGCAGCAGATGCCGGTGCCGTCGAGGTGATCAATAAGTTCCAGCAGCAGCAACAAAGTCAGTGAAGATGTGCAGCTCGATCAGCTGGAGGTGCTGCGGCAACCGGAGCAGGCACAAGTCAACCGGTGAAGCGAGTCATCTAGCAGACCAGGAAGCGGGTCCGGTGGTGTGGCAGACATGTGAGACGTATTTAAAGCTCAAATGGGACGCGGAATGGGACGCGGGGTGTGGACCGAGAAGAACAGCTACCCATTGAGATTTTGGAGTGAAACGGTCACCACGATGAGAGGGACCTCGTTTGCCAACGTCAAACTGCAAAAAGCAAAGACGAATCCTTACATTTTTTTTAATTCACAAAATAATTTTTGTTTATTGTGTCAGTTGTTTGCTACGATAACAATCACAAATCAAATCAATCTAACAAAGAAATACTTTGAGGATTTACATCTAACACAATCACGAAAATTAGCAATCAGATTGCATCACCCGTTCACCAGCACAATCAACAAAATTACAAAAATTTTGGTTATTGATTTATGCTGGTGAACACGCCCATTGTTTTTCATCAATCGCTTCAATTTTCCCTTTCTGTGTGCGAGTGTGTTACAGTAAGCAATGCCAGCAATACGTAGAGGGGCTATTTGGGCCGTCGAACGAATGCAGCAACACACATGCGAAATGTTAGGGCAGCAAGAACAGATCAACAATTACATGAAATAAATGAAATTACGCGTGTCAGAATGTCGCAACTGCGTTCTTCTCAATCACAAGAAGAACGAGCTTTCCGAAGTCAAGAACAACAATTGGAACAGAGACAGGCGCGTCGGATTGATGTTAATACAAGTACATCGAGCATTTACATCTGCTTAGTTCCTTCGTCCCGCATTCGAGTATGAGCCAGATATCGAATATTCCGTTCATCCGAAAGTCCATACTGGTGCTATAGACAAAGAATGTCCCAATTGTCATACGCTCAAATTCAAAAATGAGTCAGCCGAGATGAGTTGCGCGTCAGGAAAAGAGCAGCTACTGGAAATTGAGAGGCCACCAGAACCATTGAACGGCTTGCTCATCGGCACGGATCCAGATTCAAACCTGTTTCTGAAGTCCATTCGTAGATTTAATTCATGCTTTCCGAGCTCGTAAATAACAATTGAACGCATTTGCTTGCGGTTTGTCTACAATAACCGCTTATACGCTGACTAAGAACAATGCCGCACAGGTCAGCTTTTTCTTGTTTTGCTCATTTAATAATAACAATTTTATCTCCGAGTGAGGGCTCTCACTTGAACGTCCGTAGATGAGCCCAAACGGAAGAAACTCAACGGATTTTTTTTTTTGTTTGTTTTGGTTGCGAGTGTGTTCGCACCTTGAGTGTAGTCCTGCAAACAGATGTCCAAAAGATTTTCGCTTTGCCGATATTTCAATACAAACGCAAATGACTTTATCTTCTGGTCAAGATTGCCGTCGTGAGATTTGGGCATAGCGAAATGTACCAACAAATTTTTTGTCAACGTTCATATGAGCGAACTTTCTGGTACGAAATGTAACGGTTAAACTTTGACTTATCGGGTGTTAAAGGCGGTTTGTGTCAACAAAAACGGTTGGTGTCGATTTAACTCTGATGCTTTCAAATGACTTCGTTGGAAGCAACAGAAATAATGCATAATACAGCGGCAAATGGTCAGCAATTTAATACCAAAATATTTACTAGAAACAATTTATTTTCGGGGTCAGCTAGTATTCTATATTTTCGTAGTATTTTCGTAAGCACCTTATTTATTTTTATTAAATGCTGCTTTCTGAGAACTTAAAAGTGGAAGACACAGTACTAGCGTAATCCTCTCTGAAATAAGACATTTTAATTACTTCTGGAATAACTTTAATCCACTTGCCTTTTATACATTTTTTAATAATTAAGTATATAAAAAAAACTTTTTACAGCTTTAAAAATATAGCGTGCCACTTGCTCTTCTTTTGTGCCCTCAACTGGCCATTTGGCAAGCAACTCTCGAGCACTGAAACCGCACTTACATTGCCATTTACCGGCATTACATTAACCTTCCTTCCCCCACACTACCCCCACTGTGTTACTGTATAATTGCAGTTGTCAGTATTTGTTTTACACTGTCCTACATGACCCAGAGATGCCCCTTATGCTTTCGAGTTGAAAATGGCAAAACATAAATTGCCATGGCGTGTGTGAGTGTGTTTGTGTGAGTGCATGAGTGTGGCCATAAAGAAAATAAAGAGTTTACATTTTATATACAACTTTTTTGGGGGGGTTTGTGGAAAGTAAATCGTTTGTTGCCAAATAAATTGTGCTGGCTCTCGCCGTCCATTTCGTGTGTGTGTGCGAGTTTGTTTCTAGCGAATTTATTGCCTGGCATTTCTGCATTTGCTGAATTATTGTAAACGTAAATTGAAAATAGCGCAAAAGCAAGAAACAAATAAATATCCAAATATGTTGAGCTCCTGGGTCCCTTTTTCGCCTGCACGAGTTTTAAAGCATTCTATAAATATTTTCCTCAACCTGAGGTTTAGCATTTGCGTACACAAAAAAAGGGTCTACATGAGAAACACATTTTTGGGATAGCAAAGTTAAGTATGCCATCAGGCCACTTGCCACATGCCCCCAATTTAGACAAAGGAGGATTATTGTGAAATTCAAATTCATCAAACCAAACACTTGAAAACTTGCAATAAAATGGAAAATTGGAGGGCAGTTTGATAAGTCCGTACACTAAAGGAGTCAAACGGTAATGTTTGTTTGAATTTACTATTTCCAAGGGAGAACGTCGGCTGAGTTATCAAACTCCCCTCGTATTATATAAATAAACCCTTTTATTGGTGAGAGTTTTTTGCCCTGCGGTGGCCTTTTGTTTAACCTTTGTCTGACAGTTTTTTTTGTTCATTGCTTTATTCCAGACTAACCTGATTTTGACAGCTTTAATGGATTTACATAATGTTGTTGTCGAATTAGGCAGACTTAACAGTCTATCAAGCTTTTCTCACATTTAATTCAATTCGAAAATTACCCGGCATTCACACAAAAAATAGATTGAATATAATGCTCGTGTCAACGACATAGTTCAGGTAATTTTCTAGGAAACTTTGCCCGCCATTTTGTCGCTAAACCAACGACAGTTTATTTATGTGCGCTCATAATTCAACTGTAAATGCTGCATACACACACACACACACACATTTACACGTGGGCACATTAGCTGGGACGTCTCGTCGAGCCAACAGCCAAGTGCTTCTAGTTTCCGTTTCCGGCGTTAAGTTGGCAGTCAGCCTTTGCAAAATTAACAACAATGGCGGTGATAAAGACGCTTTCTCATCTGGTACGTGTATGTGTGTGTGTGCGCGTATGAACGTGGCTTTTGTGGCTTTAAGTAGCGAAATGTGCTAGGTCACCCACAGTTGGCTTCCCCTAGTTGCTGATTTTCGTACACTTTTTAGCATCGTCCTCGTTGCTAGTTTGCCACCATTTTACGGCGAAGCTTTTTCTGTACGTGCCGTGGCATTTGGCTGACTTATGAGTGTGTGGGGAAAGTGGAGAAGCTAAGGTGCAGCAGGTTGACAGGGTTATTGCTGAAGGATTTATGGAGTCGCGTATAGCGCACTTTTGACCCAACACGAACGCATTGATATGTCACATTGTGCAATGAGGCAATGAGAACGTAATGAGGCGGTTAACATAGCATAACATAGCAATCGAATATACCAAAGTACTTAATGTTTAGCCAATGTCACAGATCCACCATCCGACTCATATATCAAGGGTAACTGCATTAAAAACAAACTGACTCTTTTGGTGAAGCTTGTCGTTTAAGTTTCTTTGATCACCATATGCACTTTCTAAAAGTGACGGGATTTGAACAGTTTACAACTTTACACTTTACTTACTCCTCAGCTGACGGCAGAATCTGGTGAAGGTGGCGGCTATAAAAAGACAAAAAATTGACGACCAATTGGTAAAGTGGAAGTCCTTATTTCAGATTGGTATGCTGAAACTAATACTGAATTTTAAACTTCTACCATTGAATATGTTGCTAAAGGTAAGCAGCTACAAAAAAAACTCCATATACAGATAAGTATATATCCTTATTCAACTATTCGTCCTCTTCTCCCAACTATTGTAAGCAGTTGCAATGAGTTCCCCCCGAGTTTTTCAAATACTTTGAGCTTCCCCAAGCTTCATATTATTTATTTCTATTATCTATTTATTTGGTTAACAATGATCTGCTAACTTAGGCTAAATTTATATAAACATAATACGAAAAGTAATTGGATTACAAGTTGGATGATTCAAGGTGATGGTAAATTTCATTTAATATAAACAAAAGTGCTGGGAATTATAATTAGAGCATTAGAGACCCAAAAAGGTTTATGTAGGGCGTAGTTGGACCTGCAGACTGACAAGCGTAGTGGCCGAAATGTGCGAGTAAACCTCGAGGGAACTGTTAAGTTTATTGAAGAGAGAAGCGCTTGAGAATCAACCAATCCGAGAAGAAGCTTGTGCACAAATAGGACACCATTGCATATTCTGCGGTGATGCAAAGATCGAAGATCAATTAATTTTAACCTTGATCGATATGAAGGTAAAAGCCTGCTAGAGTCCCAATTCAGATTGCGAAGAGCGAAAATTAAAAATTGTTTCTGAACGGATTCGATAAGCGATTGCTGTTCTTTGTACTGAGGGCCCATACACCAGAGCAGTATTCCAAAATAGGTCGTACTAAGGATATGTACAAGGTGGGCCAAAAGAAGTCACCGGGCCAAAAGAAATCACCCTATTGGAAGATGCTCTTATTTTTACAAATAGCCGCCAAAATATAAAGAGGTAAATATTATATATATTCTACATCAGTCTAGTCCACAAATGTCAAAACAGATCTGTCTTTGGCGGCTATTTGTAAAAATAAGAGCATCAATAGGGTGACTTCTTTTGGCCCCGGTGACTTCTTTTGGCCCACCTTGTACAAAGTTTTCGTTGTGTAGGGGTCGTCAAACTCTTTAGACCAGCGCTTAATAAATGCCAATACTCCTTTGGCTTTATTTACTGTGGCGGCGATGTGAGTGTTAAAACACAATTTCGGTCTAAGACTTGATTTCCTATTGAATATGAGACAATATGGGGAGAGCTACGGTAAAAAGTCATCATTTGGCATTTAGAATGGTTAAGGAAAAGAAGGTTATTTAAACACCAATTCTGAAGTTCGTTTAGGTTTAACTGTAGGTGAGTATGCAAGTACCATTCCGAGTATGGTAGGCAGATTTTAAGGTCATCTGCGTACATAAATACTGTTGAGTGCGATATGTATAGAGGAAGGTCGTTTACAAAAAATACAAAAATCAACGGGCCTAGTTGACTGCCCTGCGGGACACCTGAAGTTACGTTATTAAACAGCAGAACATTATTAAACAGCACTCGATGAGTTCGATTAGATAAGAACGACGAGATCCAATGCATTAAGTTAGGAGGGAAGCCGTATAGCGACAGTTTGTGGTTAAGAAGAGCTTGATTAACAGAATCGAAGGCCTTACTAAAATCAGTAAAGACAACATCGGTTTGAGAGCCGGACTGAAAACTACGATTTATCAGTGATGAAACAACAAACAACGTTTAACAAATCCATGCTGCGAAGGAGATATGAGGTTGCTACAGAGATGCTGCAACTGCAAGGTGATCAGCCTCCTTCGAACAATTTTGGAATGGCAGAAAGCTTAGCAATGCCTCGATAATTCTCAACATCCGATCTAGACCCTTTTTTGTGAAGTGGGATAACATATGATTCGTTCCAAATCAGTGGAAGACAAGATATCTGGTGCCAAGCTAATGTTATCCATCGGGTTCCAATTGCCTTTTTGAGCGAAGCTTTTGTACAAAACAAAAGAAGCGAACCGACAGCAACACGATAGCGATAGACGATCGATCGGGGATCGATAGCGACCGATTGGCACGATAGTGATGGGATTTGCGATACGGTAGGTGATAGGCGATAGGGTAGGCGAAGGCGATAGCGATAGGCGAAGGCGAAGGCGATGGCGACAGACGATAGGCGATAGATCGATAGGATATAGGTATAGGATTGGGATAGAAATGTAAAATGGAAATAAAAAATATTAATCAAAAAATAGATTGGAAAAAATTTCGTTAATACTACATTCACGATGCACGAATCACGCATTTTCACTCACTAAACTCTATATGTGCTCACGTTCACGTCGTGACATATCGTAACATACAGTGACACGGTCAAACTCACGGCACGGGTACAGCTCTACTTTTATTTGCACAAATCACGAATAAACAATAATCCTTAAGTGATCACTTAGATTCATGTAAAGCTGCAAGACCGTCTGTAGACGGTCTTCGAATTTTCGATTACAATGCACACATAGAAATTTTTCACTTCACTCAGATCACCTAAAAACTATTTTTGTCACAGTACTTCATAGGAATATAACGTCATTGCACAGCTCTTAAAACTAAAAACTATTGACAAAAATAAAATTTAGTGTTTGTGATAAAAGGCCTTTAACAAACAAGAAAGAAAGTCGGTCTTGCCCGACTATATTCTGTACCAGTTAAGTGCTGCCCATCACCGATGCTGCCTATAATTGTTTGTTTTCCTTATAACCATTCATCCGATCTTTACAAGCAGGCGTCCAGAAGGTACGACCACTATATCTATAATGTTTTCCCATTTGGCGGGGGCGGGAGAGGGCTTGGCAAAAATTAAAAAGAAACTTTATCTGCTTGAAAGTTACAAGTTACTGTTACATACTTTTGCACAAACTAAAGATACTCTGTGTTCCTCTGGTACAGAGTATAACAAGTAAACTAAAATAATAAGACAGAACATTTTTTTCCGAGATAATTAGTTGTGCAATTTTTATTACTCCACTTGACTGATGACTGCACTTAAACGCATGGTTGGAATGTTGTCAAATCGATATTATGGAATTTGTCTTAAAAGTAATTTCAGACTTTTTTTGAGGTATTAAAAGGGAGACCGTCTATTGACGGGATCATTTTCAACAAATTCATTTCTTTCCTAAGTGATCAGAAGAGTTTAAAATGTTCTTGAAAATAGAACTATATAAACTCAAATCAAGTTTTTGTTCTTGAGGTAAGAACATTGTACTTACTCTTGCACTGTGTTTGGCAATGGTTTTGCCCCAATGTTTGTCGGTTCGTTGCTTAAACAATTACATATCCATATGTAAGTAATTGAATGCTTGAACTCTCTAAAGGACCTGTTTAGCGCAATGCTTTAGAATGTTAAATTGAATTAGGAGGAGAAAATTGTTAGAGCCGAACCTGTGCTAAAAGAAAAGGGTTCGGTTCCGGTTTGGTTTCGGGACCAAACCGGTTTTTAAGGGGCCGGTTCCGGTTACAGCCTTGCTTTCAACTTAATTCTGCTGACAAATCAATGTGACCGTTTGATGTTTGGCAATATTTAAAGAGACACACTAACACTGGTCAAAGAATATCGATAGCTTAAATTTAGCCTCTCAGTTCGTATACTTTGTTTACTAATTGGTCAATGCTCGGTTTTAATTCCATTCCAAACTGCAACTCTGTTGGTTTATAATTAAATCAGAAACTTGACACATTTACAGAGTACCTCAAACTTTAATAGAATTAGTTTTATTTTTTTTAGTTTATTGTTGCACTTTTATTTTATTCACAAATTCAGCCACTCAAAGCAGTACAGTGGGAGAGGGAGAGCTCTAACACATTATACGAACATTAGCTGCAAACTGTACCAATTTGTTGATCGTTTGCTTTCGCCTTATTTTTAGCCATTTTCCCATTCACTCGCTGGAAAGGCTTCATTAAAAGCTCGACACTGCACTGGAGTAAACCAATTACCAGCTCACACAAAATGTGATTAGAGTGCAAGACTAAAGCGGAAACCCACAACAGCAGCAGCAGCAGCTGCTGCCTGCAACAAAATGAAGTTAGAAAAAAGAGCGGAAACTGTGACTGGCACACAGAACCATAAACAATTTTACGAGGAAAAGTGGAAGCTTTTTAAATGATTTAGTGGCTGTGCTGGGCGAATGTCCAGGCAACCATTACCTACCCGGCCAATATGATGTGACATGCACTTAAATCAATTTACGTTGGGAATCTCTTTTGACTTCCATCAAACAAGAAAAAAAGGGGAAAAACTATTAAATTGCGCGCATCGACTTGTCCACTTTTCCGGCTGCACTTGCAGTAAATTAAATTTGCCCCTAATAGACTACAAGCATGCAGCAGCGAGCTGCAGCCAACTGCAGCCGTGTATCCTGGGGAAAACTTTTGCATATTTGCTTCTACTTTTCGCCACATTGTCTGTGTGCGTGCGTCCGTGTGTGTCTGTGTACTGTTGTCTTTGCCAGTTAGCTAACGCATAAAAGTCCACTTTTGTTTTTTACTGCTGGCAGCTGGTTCTCACATTGGGGGTCAGAAATGGCCGCTAGCCCCCCATCTCAAGCTTCTTCACTTGCATGACTGTCACTTTGTTTTCCCATTACCCAACTACAACACTTCCTGTTGATGGTGGCATTGTCTGAGGACAAGGAGAAAAATTTTGCAGTCTGACTTTTGTATGGCATACATTGCGGCGCCAGCTCTGCCACTTCCTCCATATCTGTTTTTCCTTCCTAGCCACATTTCCTCTTGGCCTTGCATTTTACACATGCTCTGTGGACATTTCATCTAGCACTTTTAATTATGCAGGGAATTTTCAGATTTTCTCCTGGCGATAATTTAATCAACTTCATGCATTTCATCATTTATGGCATATTAATGGTGAAAGAAAGAGATGATGGAAGGTACTTTACACGCACATCCATGCTTAATTACCTGGCTGACGTTAGCATTAGGTATACGCTCTGTTGCACACATTTGACTACAAGATTGATGATAGCATTTCCATACACTTGCTTGATTGATTGTGGCCCACGGTGCTTTATCAACAGTTTGTTCTTTGTAATTTTGCAAGTTTCATGTATTATTTACACCAACAGCTGGCCAAAGAAATACTTAGACCCGGAACAAACGAAATCGATAATTGAGGCTAAAATAACTTAACTAAACTAACTTTAACCCATCCTTTGGGTTTATTAAAACAAAGCTGTCCAAACTGAATTTACCCTTACCCATGATAAAAAGCCTCGCCGAGAAAATCATTTTTAGACAAAAATGTTCCATTTTCATCCACATTTGGCGCAAAATGCATAAAACTTGCAGGCGCTTTGCTAGCTTTGGTAATGGGGTTTTTAGAGCGAAGCTCTTTATCATACATTTGACAAGGGCACTAAATCGAGAAAAATTCTGTCTTTGCGATGGATTCCCAGCAAGCAATATGTGCGTTTTTTGATACTTTTTTGACACCTTTTTTGTGAGCATTCATTGTGCACAAAAAAGTCTATAATGAGAGTTTTTTCGTCGCACTTAATGTGGATGATTTCTGAGTCTAATCTGACTCTTTTCTGACACCGATATGAGTGCTTTCACCCTCCCAATGCAGCTTTTTATATGCCTTAAAAAAGACACATACAATTTACTTTTCTGGAAACTTAAATCCAAATATCCAACCAAAGCAAAAATTTCTATTACCTGCCTACTTCAACTCCAAAAATGATCAAACATAAGGGGTTTTTATGAGCCCGTGCTTAGTGAGCACTGAAATTGCTCTGAAAACCCTCAAATTTATGTGTTTACTCCAAAAACCAAGCTCTTAAGCTCTGCTTTTTTCAGACAGAGAATTTGTAGCGCTCCGAACTTTGCTTGCTGGCACAGTAACCAAAACAGTGACCAAAACCGTGACCAAACAGTCTCCAAAACAGTGACCAAGCAGTGGACCAGCACTGTCCAAGCAGTTGCCAAAGCCGTGACCAAAACAGTGACCGAAACAGTGACCAAAACAGTTACCACAACAGTGACCAAACAAAGTCCAAAACAGTGAACAAACAGTGACCAAATAGCGACCGAAATAGTGACCAAACAGTGATCAAACAGAGAGCAAACAGTGACCAAAAAGTGAAGAAAACAGTGACCAAACCGTTACCAACCAGTGACCAATAAGCGACCAAAGCAGTGACCAAATCAGTGACCAAACCAGTGACCAAATCAGTGACCAAACCAGTGACCAAAACAGTGACCAAACAGTGACCAAAACAGTGACCAAAACTGTGGCCAAACTGTGACCAAAGGATTGACCAACCAGTGACCAAAACAGTGACCAAACAGTGACCAAAACAGTGACCAAAACAGTGACCAAAGCAGTGACCAAACAGTGACCAAACAGTGACCAAAAATGTGTCCAAACAGTGACCAAAACAGTGTCCAAAACAGTGACGAAAACAGTGACCAAAACAGTTTCCAAATGAGTGACTAAACTGTGACCAAAACAGTTACCAAACAGTGACCAATGCAGTGACCAACCAGTGATCAAAACAGTGAACAAACAGTGACCAAACAGTGACCAAAACAGTAACCAAACAGTGACTAAACAGTGACCAAAATAGTCATCAAACTGTGACCAAACAGGGACGAAAATAGTCATCAAACTGTGACCAAATAGGGACGAAACTGTGACCGAAATTGTGACCAAAACATTAACGAAACAGTGACCAAAACAGTGACCAAACAGTGACCAAAGCAGTGACCAATCAGTGACCAATCAGTGACCAAACAGTGATCAAAACAGTGACCAAGCAGTGACCAAACAGTGACCAAAGCAGTGACCAAACAGTAAACAAACAGTGACAAAAACAGTGACGAAAACAGTGACCGAACAGTGACCAAAACAGTGACCATAACAATGGCGAAATTGTGACCAAAACAGTGACCGAAGCAGTGACTAATTAGTGACCAAAACCTTTTTTCTGGAGTATTTGGTCCTTCGAATATGGCCAAAAAAGCCATTTTCTGCAATTTCATGTCTAGTTTATAGTTAATCCGTTGGAGATATGGAGTTTCTAAAGCGAAATTCGGGTTCAATGTAAGAAATTTCACTTCAATCAATCATTAGCATTTGAAGTCCAGTGCCGAGAATAAATCAATTTTGAAATTATGTCATAATTCTTATTATTGAAAGCTTACTTTTATACCAGTTTCCGATAAAAATTTCAAAAGCCTGACCGATCTTGACACTGAGATTATTGGTAATGACTAAGATGCGCCATCTGTTTTCCCGCGTGCAATTTGAAAGGCACTGGGAGATCTTGCTCACTCGTATTTAATTGTTTATATGGACGATATTGTGGTGGTACTACCGAAAAAACAGCTGGGTTTTGAAGATTAGAAATTGTTCTAAAAGTACTTACTGAAGCTGGACTTAAGTTAAATGTGGGAAAATTAACTTTCAGAAGACTGCTACTTACCTCAGCCGCAATCCTTCATCGAAGTTAGACATTTTGTTAGCCTTGCTTCATATTTCCTTAAATTTGTCCCTGGATATTCCCAAATAGTAACACCATTATATTCGCTCAATTCAGAGAGGAGTATTTTTACTTTGGAGGAAGTTCGAAAGAAAATTGAAGCCATTCTTATAGATGAACCAGTGTTAGTGATCTTTGTCGAACAGTAAATACCTTGGGAATTAAATTTTTCGATGAAATTCGTTTGCATATATTTAGCATATTTTGCATATATTTTGCATATTTTGCACATATTTTGTATATTTTTGGCATTTTTTTGCATATCTTTTGCATATATTTTGCATATTTTCGATATGCATTAAAATTTGTTATATTTGAACGTCTAAATACAAAGTTTGGTATTAATCTGATGAAAAATATGGAAATATGCAAAATCCGAGGCCTATTGATCAGCATCAACAGCCGAGTCGATCTAGCCATGTCCATCTGTTCGTTCGTCTGTCCGTCTGTCTGTCTGCCCGTCTGTCCGTATGAACAAACAGATCTCAGATATGGTAAGAGATAGAGGTTTAACATGTATGGGGCATATTCTTCTTATACTTGCAGGCAGATCAAGTTTATTTTCAATTTTGGCTTTAGTACTCAGGATTATTTATCGATCCGCCAAAGGAATGATAAAGATCGAATAATCGATAGTCGAGTTATAAAGAAAACAAGCAGTTATGGGCAGCACCGGTCGCAACGGTGATGGGCAGCACTTCACAGGTACAGAGTACATTATAGTCGGGCTTGACCGACTTTCTTTCTTATTGTTCATATGGTTATTTGCAAACTCATTTGTTCTTTTTTGTTCAGTGGTTCTGTTGCTAACTCCGTTACTCATTTTTGTTCAGCTGTAGTTGCTTTCTCCCTTCCTAATTTTTGTTTAGTTCTTAACTCTCTTGATCTTTTTTTCTATTTTCATTGTCTTTTTCAAAGTAAAATAATTACCTACGCTTTGCTAGGAGACAACAGTTCTTTTCAACATAGACTTTAAAACTGAATCGGCTTACCTACCTTAGACTCTCTAATCCATACAAATCCCAGCTAAGTACATACCCATACCCAAACCCATTTAAATAGTAAACCCCACCCACATCCACACATCTCCTTCGCTCAATATCAAACTGTTGCCCTCTACTAAAATGTTAGCATCCATAAAAGTTTCTTGCTGGTTTTAGCGTTTGGCCCTAAATGAATTTATGTCATCGGCACTTCATTTTAAGGCCCTAACAAAAAATAATACCAAACTCCCCACCTAACCACACACACACACACACAGAGCCCAACAAGTTTGTGTCTTGTGTCTGACATTAAATTAATTTGTTGCCTACAACTTTTGGTAACGACGAATAGTACCCATGGGTAGCCTTGGTAGTTTAGTTCTCGCCAAGAACTTGTTAAAGACGAAAGTAACAAGAAAAGTTTTAAATCATTCGCAGTGCCAATGTCGTCGCAAAAGTTACAGGCCAGCAGGCAAAGAGGACAACCAAATCGACCTACAAAGAAACAAAAGATGCGAATAAAGTGAACGAAAGGCGTGTGTTATGGTTGTTGTAACTGTTTGGCCCAGCTGAGGCGTGTCAAGGTTATGTTTACCCCAAGTTTAGTGTAGTGGCCCAAACAGCAATCCAGAGAGAAAACCCATTTGTTGTCCCAGGCACAACACACACATGTGCCATACTAAATCTTTACCCTAATAGCAAAACGCTTTGGGGGAAATGTTTATTTTCGCGTCTTACCCTGCAGACAGATGGTATCAAAAATACACACAAATTATGAAAACTATGAAAAGGGCAAGGCGAAGAAATTTATACTATCTAGTTTCAACGGATGATTAGTGATTACTGACTAACGATTTGCGCGATCTAAGGAATTCTAAGGCTTTAGTAGCATTTATCACAAAATTACTATATTTTCGTTGTTTAAAAAGTCGGTCACACTAAAAATTTCAATAAGATTACATGCAGCAGAAGTAGTCTGACCCAGCCACTGGTATTCTCTCTCACACAGAGGGAAAGACCTGTTTAGAAATTAAGTTGCCTTCAACTCAAAATAAGAACATAAGTGCTTAAAAAAAGTGCTTAAAATGAGCACAATTCAACACCACCCAAACAGGCGTCGCACACCGTGTTAAATAAATAGAGGGTGAGCGGTGCACCCGGTACGAGCGAAGCTCATTTTGAGCAATAATGTGATTTGATATTACAATACATGCAAAAAGAATATAAAGTAGTTTTGATTTTTTATGGTTACAGCAGGATGAATTTAATTTTAAATGTAGTTTTGTAGATTGCAAAAGTATAAGCATAAGAAAGAAACTTAATTTTAATAATCCACCGATACCAACGCAGTAAATGTAAAATGGCCTGACACAGCCCCAATGGGCCAAAGCCGAGTTGCTCTCAATCTCTTGGCTTGTGTGCATCTGATTTTCGCAAAAGAGAAAGGGACCTACAGATTAACGCCGAGTCCGAACGGCTTTTTAAGAAGCTTTTTTGCACAGCGATCTCACCCGGCCACAAAAAGGTCACAGTTTGGTCACTGTTTATTCATTGAATTGGACACTGTTTTGGTCACTGTTTTGTCACTGCTTTGTGATTGTTTTGGTCACTGTAATGTCTACTGTTATTCGCTGTTTGGTCACTATTTTGGTCACTGATTAGTCACTTCTTTGGTCACTGTTTTGTTCACAATTTCGTCATTGTTATGGTCACTGTTTTGGTCACTGTTTGGTCACTGTAAAAAATGGCTTTTCTGACCATATTGGAAGGATCAAATACTCCAGAAAAACGGATGTTTTTATAAATTTGATTTGTTCGTGGCTTAGAACTTATTATTATCTGTTAAATGTGATTTAAGCCTTAATCATTTCATAAAACATAAGTTCGTGATTGAACTGCAAAGTAAGGCTTTTTGTGTTTTACAAGAGCGCCAGTCATACTTTGCAGATCTGTGCCAGATCTGTGCACTGAATGGTTGAAGGTTTTGGTTTCTTGTGATCAGTTTTAGTACTATCCCTCACGGCCGGCACTGCATTTCTTCCCGAATGATTTCTTTGAACATAGGCACAGATCCCACTTCTGATGTCGGGTCTGTCAGGTTAGCACTATTATTATCCGTTTTTTAGCTTGTGTATAAAATTAATATAAGTATCATTCGCCCTTTTTGACAATATATCACCCACTGAATCGCTTTTACATTATGATTTGATTTGTTCAACAAAGAAAATTGTATGCATATTTTGCATATATTTTGCATGTTTTGCATATATTTCTCATATTTTGCATATATTAAGCATACGCATTTAATGCAAAAAATATGCACTTCGTTTTCAACTCATTTTTCAATGAAAAGAACTTTGGCGTCATCAGAAATCCGAGGTCTACTGATCAAGAATATATATACTTTATTGGTTCGTAGATGCTTCCTTCTGCCTGTTACAAACTTTTCCACAAACTCAAAAAAAATATCTAAAAACTACACGAAAATGTAGTTTTTCTATACGATTCACAGGGATTTTCAACCCACTACACTCAGAAAAAAAACCGTTAATTTTGTACTTGAATTAAGTACAAACGGTGTCGATAGTACGGTAAGTACGAAAATACTTGATCCTAGTACAAAATTCTTGGATCAAGAACGACTTTTTCAATCCCAAAATACTTGATTTAAGACTATTTTAAAATATTTTTGAACGTACTTTTAGGTTGTAATGGCCTTAAGTCAAGCCCGATTAACTCTCAAAAAAGTCCAAAATATTCTTACTCAAATTCAAGTAATTTCTAATGTCAGCCCAAGTACATTATAGAAAGAAAAATGAGAGATTCAAACAAGTACAAAATGTTCTTGGTTTGAGCCCATTCAAAAGTTCTCCTAAAAGGAGTTCTCTTTAATGAACCAAAGAAGGCTGGAAATATCCAAGGGCCATAAATAAATCGCTCTGGTAGAACTATTGAATTTTAAGAACAGACTCGCTTAAAAATAATTTACATTTTACGTTGCACACTTCTCGGAGCTAGCATTATAAGTCAATTTTGTGCTCAATCTAGCCCATTTTGTACTTGAACTTCCTGTAAGTACAAAATGTTCGTGATTCAGGAACATTTCTTCTCATTTCAATAAAAATAGCACTTGTTTTTCGATTTTATTAAGTTTCATGCTCATGTTTAAGTAAGCCTAATAACGAATTATACTTGATATTTTAGGTACAAAACGGGTTAAATTAGGATTTTCATTTCTAAATGCGGCATGTAGCTTTTGTACACGCCACGCTTAGCACATATAAAAAAAAAAAATAAATTTTTTTTTTTTTACTTATCATGGTCAGGGATTCGAACTCACAACTTACTTACCTTGTCTCGGGAACTTATACACACAATTGCCGACAGCTTAGCCCATACGACTATATAAGCAATCGCGAGGCAATGCGGCAAATCACAGTTATAAAGGGAAGCGACAAGCGACGATGAGCTACACGTTTCGTGTAGATTTTCTAAATGTAGCATTTTGCATCTGAAATCCTTCACGTTTGTTTAGAAAACCTACACGGCACATGTGGAAAACAGTTTTCTTGACGAAAAATGTAACTTTTCTGTACTGATTTTGAGCTACATTTTCGTTTACAATTTCCACTCGTGCGAGTAGGTTTTCAATTTCTAAACGTTAATGTAGAAAACCTACATTTCCGTGTGGAATTTAGAAAGCTTAATGAAAAATTCCCAAACAGTTTTGCCGTCGCTGGCATGGAGAGGCTGCTCTTTGGAAAGTGATTTCAGGCTCAAGATCGCTGATGAGTGAGAATTTGGTCCCTCATGAAACGCGTCCGATCAACCTGAAACCTTCTTTGTTGTGGTGTGTGCCTCTATTTAAAGTTATGCCAATAGCATAACAAGACCTCGAGCCAGTAAAAACTGCAACTTAATGAAAAATGTTGAAAAACTTTGAAAAAAACGCTGATTTTCTCTTGTCATGTAGCCTTTGCATTTGTCCACGCAGCATTTAACTTTTCTGCATGCCTCGCTTAATTTTTTTATTTCTACACGTTCGTGTAGTTTTTACTAAATGCCACGTGTAGCTTTCTGTTTTCTACATTTTCGTGTGAGATTTTGCAAGGTGAACTGCGTTTCGTTTAGGATTGTCTTTTCTACATGTGGCGTGTAGCTAATTTTGTTCGCTGTGTACAGAGTATAAAAATTTGTATGCATCAGCTACTTACTGAATGGCTGACGCCAGTACATAAGCCTAGTTAAGGAAGTAATAAATTATGAAAAACTCATTTTTGCTGCGCTGTACAATTTTAATTTAACAATTTAATTTTTGCTATTTTTCCGCTGTTTATTTGACAACATTTAATTTAATAGTTGCATATGCTAGGCATGTCCTTTTCATTCATTTTGGCCCGACTGGTCGTTGCTCACTTAATATGCACTGCACGTTGTTCAAAACAATTGTAGGATCTTTATTTTTTTTTTGGGGTTGGCATTTTCCCGCAACTATTTGTGACAGCCTGACGCCATGTTCCAGCTGCTGTGGCGCATTTAAAGCTGTTAAATTTCACGCCACGGCAAGTTTTTTAATTAGCAAACAAACTCGGTTTTTTTTGGAGGGGACACATTTAAGAGAAAGGAACAAGTTGGTTGGAGCGTTGAATTAAGCTTAATGTGTATGCGAAGCACGCGATGCGTTTCAAACTTGGCATTAAATTTCAAATGAAATGGCTGTCTGCAATACGATACTCACCACACACACACACACCTGTAGCATAGACTCAGCATGTGTTAAAAATCAGCGCTGGCAGCATTTGTCCACATCACGTATACGTCGCGTATACACAACTTAAAGCTTAAGCTTAAAGCAAACATTACGCATACGACACGTGCCATAGAAATAAACTTCAAACGTTATGTTATGCATAAATCTCTTTAAAGTAATCATCAGCCGGAGCAGCAGCAGCATCAGCAGCGGCAGCTGTAAAAGTTTTTAAACAACACTCAAAGTTTATAAATTACACCCTGTATAATAAACGTGTATACGGTAGCCGTCAAAATAAATACAATAAAGCGCCGCACGGCCAAATGTCAAAATGTTTTACAACAAACCCATCATCATCATCAGCGTCAGCATCATCCGAAGGGGACATCAAGGTGCAAATTCAATAAAAATAAAAAACAGGAAAAAGTTGACAACCTTATCGAGTTCTTGTCACGCCCCCAAAAAAATGTTACTTATCATTTATTTCTTATGAAAAATTTGGCCTTTGTGGGACATAAAATTCAAAATTGCTTTGCTTGTTTCAGAGACGGAACGAGATGGTTTTCCAGTTCAGTGACAGCTTTTCATTTGTGTTCCGTTATGACACAAACACACACCCACAAACACACTCACACACACACACACACCCACATACACATAACCCCAGAAGTCGCAGGCAGTGGAAGAATAAGTCGACACAAGTTTTATCTTTACGCTTGCCTGGTTTTTGCGGCATCCCCTCCAAGTCGGAAACAAAGGCGAACAAAGTAAATTCCATGGCAATGAAGTGTAAAAATAACAAAAGCAGCTTCTACCTGGCTAGGAGCAGGCTCCTGCTACATAGTTGAAATTTAATTTCACAACAATAGCTTGGAGCTCGGAACTGTGGCTTTCCTCTCGCTCTCTTTCTCTCTCCCTGCACCTGAAGTTGACCAAAACTTTTGGTTTAAATATTTCCTTTTAAAGTCATTACACGGTTTGTCCCTTTGCTTCTCTGTGTGTGTTTCCTTTTAACGCACATTAAACAGGAATGTCTGTCCTATGGTTTGTTGCTTTTTCCTCTAGAGTTCCTTTGGCTGCCATTTCTTATGGCCATTTGGCTTTTTATTGACTCGATGTGCTAAGAATTTTTTCCAAAATTTTTTGTTTAATTTTGGTTTGTTTTTTTTTTTTTTGTCGGCTGTCACGTTCTGGCTTCCTTTTGGAAGTAACATAGGATTGGCTAAGCTTTGCCCAGTATCTCTAATTGGAGCCTCAATTTGTTAGGTGTGTGTGTGTGCCTGTCTGTGGCAATTAAAATTGTTTGCAATTTGCACGTTTGCCTTTAAACGCAATTAAATTGTTTTAATTAGTTTTAATGACAATCATTTTGCACTTGAAGTTGTACTTGGAATGCGGAATAAGTAGGAAAAGCAAGCTTAATGTCTTTAATTGGCCAAATTGAGAGTGACTTGAGGCTTAGACGAGTCCTTTAGAAAGTCCTGAGGTATCTTTTTATACACTTGAGAAGTGTATTATTATTTTTCCCAGATGTTTGGAACGCATAGAAGGAATCATCTCCGAAAGTATATATATTCTTGATCAGCATGACGAGCTGAGTCGATCAAATGGGATTGAGCTTTGTCCGCCCGTTTGTTCGCCTGTCTGTTTCTACGCAAACTTGTCCCTCAGTTTTGAAGCTATCGAGCTAAAATTCTGCACAGAGTCATCTGTTAGCTGCACACTGCACATAAGTCAGAACCGCGAAAATCGGATGTTCTTGTAGCTGCCATACAAATTATAAACGATCAACCAATATGATCCATTAAGCAGCAGATGAATTTCGTGCGGATGTAGCCTTTGCTTGCCAAAGTGAAAAATTCTGTGTTCCCTCAAAATTGGGCTATTTCCCACAAAATGAAGAATGCTTTCCTGCTCGTTCCAATTGCATAGGGAACACGCTGTATTGCTGCTTGGTATGTTTGGGACAAAGTTAAGTTTTAGCATTTCACCTCTGGTCATGAATATTGTGCAAATTTGCTCCACTGAAAACGCATCGTTGAAATAATTACTTTCTCCTAGGTCGTAGCTCAGTTCTTTGTAGATAATCCTTTGAGAGCTCCTCGACTCACTCATAAAAGTTGATCTATATGATGCCTCCATCTTTTTTAAAATTTCTGTAGGCCATAATGTTCCCTCTGAATTTTCTTCCAGGTTTAATGTTTCGCAATGCTAGACTGATAGAAGTTCCCATTCCCGAAAGAACTGATGACGTCCGCTTAGCAGAACCTGGGTCAACAGTCTATATTTAGGCAGTCTATTTTCGGGCATACGAGCAACCTTCTGCATATACTTTAAGTGCATGTCTGCGGTAAAAATGTGCTTCGAAAAGTTTATATTTGGTGCTCGTTGGTTTTTTTTTGCATGTCTTTAGGTTATTCCCTTGCGTTGCTCTTTGTATCATTGACACTTTTGTGCCCGTTTTTTTAGCCAAATCTCGAACCGACATAGATTTATTTTTCTTAATTAAGGTTAACACCGATTGTTCTAGTTTTTGATTAGGTGCCCCTTTTTCTGCCGGTTTTCAGCAAGTCTTATAGTGAGCGTATATCCCTGAACTTGATTATAATGTTTTTTACGCTATTTGCACTAACTTTAAAGCGTTTAGCTAATTTTCTGTAAGAAATTCCATTTTAAGTACAGTAACTGTGCACAATTTTTTTGCGTACTTCCTCTTCGATTCGAGGCATCGTGAAAACTAAACGCAAATAGAGTAAGTGAAATTGCATCATTCTTCAGAATCGATCAAGCTTTCAAACGGTACATTGCATGGAGTAATCGATAGCTCAAACTGAGAGAAATATTCATTTCAATGAGTGCAGTTTCTTTTCGGTACATTCCTTATATAGGTAATTGCTAATGTCTGTTGGTGGGGCAGCGGTTAAAAATTTGTTTTCGTGTACATTTTTTTTTTACTTTTAAAGAGACTTTGACATGGCGACCTATCGTACAGCTACATGGAATAACAAGATCTACATTTGTTTGTGAGGTTCGGAACCAAAATCTTGAATACTGGAGAAACATGTACGAAAAATCCACAAAAAAAGAAGTTTAAAAAAAACGTATGAAAGGCTCGTGGTAACTCAAAAAAGTAATGATGAAGTTCGATTCCTAGGACCCGAAATAGGGGGGATCGAGTTTGGTTGTGTCAAAATGTGTGTAAATAAAACACATTTATATTTTGTGGGTGATCCACCTCAGCTCAACTAGGAGCTCTAGTAATTGAATGATTCTTCATTTTGATTGTGGTTCTTTTTATACCTTTTTAGGCTAGCAACTACACACGTTGCATTTGTTTTTTATAACTCGAGATATGATCCTTCTTTGAGGGTTGATTAGCTATTCTATTTGCTAGTGATAAGTACACTTGAATCCCAAGCAGGTACCTGTTCTCAAATGTCCTTGTTCTTTAAACAGTGCGGTTCCCTTGATAATGGCAAACTTGATAAAAATTTTAAGAAAAAAAGCGTTTGAAGGGCTAGTGGTAACTCAAAAAATTAAACTCCACAAAAATATTTCGAAAGTGGAATTGATTCGTGTTCTGGTAAAAGTAAAACGAACGAATTTTACGGTTTCAAATGATTTGTCTTGTGGCTGGTGAAATGAAAAGTAAATTGCAAATTCAGCATCTAAAATAATAGCCTATCCAAAAAATAGAAAATAATGGATCGTTCTGTGGACAATTTTATATATTTTGGTATATTGAAACAGTCGTCTGTAATGTTAGACTATTTACAAATCATTTAATTGCTGCACACATCCTATTTCTTTGCGACTAGCAAAAACGAAAAGTTAAACCTGAAATACTCATGTTCCGAATTTCACATTACGAAACTCCGATCAATTCGATAAGCATTCATCAATCGATAGTCGTGTATTGTTGGTTAAAGGGTTGCCAGACCGTTAGAAAAGTGATAATTTGGTACAGAATCGTGCTTAGTTCTCTTGTGAAAAGAAGAAGAAGAAGACTAAGTTTTATTTGCTTAGTGCTAGTGCATTCGTCTACAGTCTGCAAAGTCTATTGTAAACATTCAAGTCTCACAAAACTGCCTCTAAGCTGAGCATTATTTCAACCCTCAGCAATTTTGAGCTATCAATTTTTATAGCCTCTTGTTTTGTGTTGTATTTATTCGGCCCTGTTCCGAATTCCGAGTCGGTTTTCGTGTAAACGTTGCTTTTTCTAAGATAAAGTTCACAATTTTATACGAAAAGTAAGCAAAATGTCTATGGCTGATAGATCAGTTCTGCTTTTTTTGACGAATTGAATTCGCTTGGCATTGAGCAATCGGTTTCAGCTGCTTAAGCAATTCCGATTTTCGTCAAACCTAATCTAGTAACCGTTGAAATTTTTGTCACCTTCCATATAACATTGTTAAGTTTAAACTCTACGTGCAAACGTTTGCACGAAAACCGACTCGGAATTCGGAACAGGGCCGATTATTGTAGAAATAAAAATCAAGTCTCATATATATTTTTATTTTATAGCTGTAGTTTTTCAGCTATTAATCGATAAGCGGCAGTGGAACCACTAGTTAACAAAAGTAATTTCGAAGCCATTTTACCTGGAATTCGCAACACAAAAACTATATCGTTTCGAAATTGATGCGGAAGTACTTTTAAAAAGTAAGTGGAATTGAGAACAAGGCTGTATATAAAACTTTTGAGCTCGGTTATTGTAAGTGCTCAGCAGCTGCTGAAATTCTGGCTACGACTCAGACGATTCCTGTTTAAAAGAATGCCTCTTTAAATTTTTATAGCATACTTTTAAGGGAAATGAAAGCAAGTAAAAAAAAAATTAATATTTATTTGCTTTTATAACCTCGACTTTTGTATATTCAAAAAGCCCCTCGCCGCTTCTCTACTCTTCCAAGTCAAGCATAAATTGTCTTCAAACTGCCACAATACAGCAATTGCTAAATCTGACTAAGCCAATTGGCTATTGAAGTCAACCTTAAACCTACTCCAAGCAATGATGAACACTTCAATTCTAGGTACTAACACATATTGAGAGTCAATTTCTAATGCTCTGTCACTTTATTATGTCTCTGTTGGAAATCCTGGCCATATGTGGCGCATCCTGCGGATGTCGAGTGGTTTGGAGTGCCAGCCTGTCATGTCTGTTTGTTTGCTTGTTGTCAAGTATTTCATATGCTTGTCAAATGTATATATATTTGTACTTGGGCATCCTTTTACTTGCTACATGGTAGGGCGTCTCACTTGTTATCAAGTGTGGTTTTCGCAATTTTATTGCCTACTTTTAGGCATGGCACTAAAAAACACTGAAATATATTAAAGTTTATCTTTAAATATTTTACATCAGCACAAAAACAGGCCAATTAATACGCTTAGACAAGCGCACATGGGAGCTTAATTGCTTACGCAGAGAAAAGCGGAAACCCAGGCAACCAACGATAAACAAAGTCCTTATGCAAGGCTGGAACAAATTTAATTGACATATATCTATTTTTATATAAATACAGAAAAACAATAGCAGCCTTTTTCATTAAACTAACAAAGCTATCATTGTAAAAGAGTATAAAATTCAATCAAGAGCGCAAAACCCCAAAACATATTTGCCAAATCAAAAACTGCACTCAGCTACACCCCCTAAACAACGCTCCACTCAACTGCAATAAATTCAATTTTATAACTCACTGCACGTCGAACTCATCCCCCCTGGCTTCACCACTCTCCCTCTGCCTAAGTGAAAATGCAAATGGTTGGTAAAATTCGAAAATAAAAAATCGAACCGCGAATCAACAACCAAATTGTTTAGTGACTTTTGCCAGAGATAGAAAAATGAAAAAAATTGAGAAAACATACATAAATGTTGGCTAGCTGACAATTCGATTGCCAAAAAAAAAAGTTATGCCAATGCCAATATGGCAGTGTCCAAATGCAGGAAGATTGATGTACCCACTATAGGCTCTTAAATGAAACACCACATGGACAGCTTTCAATAAAGAAAATTGCTTGAAGAGTTCTTTCAGTATACACAGAATACTTGACCATGACCCTAGGCGCATTTTTACACGAGCAGAAAGCATAGAGAGAATGGAAAAAGGCAAAAGAATGGCTGGCAGACAGTCAGCAGCAGTTGGAAATGACAATACCCGACAATGTGTCACGGCGTCAATACTCTGCCCAGCACTTAAATAAGACTGATGAATAATCAAGGAGTCGCATGGCATCTATGAGAACTGAAACCTGAAACTATTCTAGCTTATTATTTAATGAAAAATATAGAAAAAAAGTTTACAAAATTCTCACCGTACTTATGCAGTGCAGTCTTTGATAACCAGTCCAAGTCATTTGAGATTCATGGAGTAGAGACTAAAGAAAGACATCTTTTGAAATTGGGAATAGGTTTAGAAGTTAGTGAGACTAAACCGTGCACATTTTTTACTTCTTTAGTGTACTCCTATTTAGTTACAAGTATAGACAATTAAGAACACAAACTTAGCATTATAGCCCATGTCTTTTATTTTATGGAAAGCCGAAAAGTATGCTAATTTTTTGAGATTCCATGGAAGTCGCCTCTAAATTGAATTCTGCCTGCTGGAGTTTCTTGAACTTTAAACCATTTTTGAGACAGCGATATTAACGATATTTTTAGTGTTAGTTCGTTAAAAATAACTATTTGTATTATTTTCTTGAGTTGTTTAGAAATTTATGCTTATTAATGAGATTTGTACTTTTTTTATTCCTTTCTAATTTACGGACTTTTTTTAGGGTTTTAGTAATTTCTTAGTAATTTTCCGGTATTTCGAATATGTTTTTAAATTTTATTGTGTCTGAGATTTTTCGACTCAAATAATGTCTATTAATGGGTTGCACATTTCGAAAGAGTTGCTAATTTGAACAGAAATCACCCGAATGGTTACCAGAGTGAGCAGAAAAGTAGATAACCAGACCTAATTGGCACTCAGAACAAACCGTCTGGCAGAGTTCTAGATCGATCGGGTTAGATACCGTCTTATATTGTTTGGTACTTTAAATTTTAAGTAGTATTTATTTTTTGTTGTACTTAAATGAACTACAAAACATTCTAAAATCGGAAATCGACCCCAACTTTTCGAACTTACTTTAGGCCGAAATATTTAGGAAAAGACACAATACAATGAGGGTATTCACTAGCCCTCGTAAAATGGTAAAGCGTAACTCCAAAAGTTAACGACGCAAAAACAAAACACATGAGAAACAATGCTGCCCATAATTGTTTATTTTCCTTATAACTCAACAACCGTTCATCCGATCTTTACCATTTCTTTGGCAAATCGATAAATAATCTTGATTTCAAAATATGTTCTAAAGGTTTGAAACTTCTATCTATAAAACTGACGGAAATATGATGTTTTATACTAAGTAGCGGGGGCGGGAGGGGCATGTCAAAAATTAAGAATAAACTTGATCTGCCTGTCCCATACACGTCGAACCTCTATCTCTTACCATCTCTGAGATCTGTTTGTTTATACGGAGAGACGGACAGACAGACAGACGGACATGGCTAGATTGACTCGCCTGTTGATGCTGATCAAGAATATTTATACTTTATAGGGTCGGAGATGCTTCCTTCCGCCTGTTACATTCTTTTGCACAAACTTAATATACTCTGTGTATCTCTGGTACAGAGTATAATTAACATGACCGCAGGAAAACGAGAGTCGAACTATTTCCTCGGGATGAGAAAATTAACCTCATAGAAGCTGTGAAGTACAGACAAAGGTCACAGCAACTGATAGAACGGGACGGTAAGTAAATTATTAAAATGTCGCCATGAGACTAATCTGTTCATATTAATAAATAGCTAATGAATGCAATAAAGCAAGAACATCGCTACGAGAAAGTTTTCGCTACCTCCAAAAACAAGCTCAGAACAGGAGCAAGCGCTGTGGCAATGTTTCCGCAGCAGTGAAATTGCAGACTCTTCCATCATGATTTCCCTTTATAATGTCGCTGAACAAAGTTGCTCGTTTATAGGATTGCACCATGAAGATCTTCGTCTAGACCCTTACGGGCAAGACCATCGCTTTTAAGGTCGAACCTTCGGATACCCAAGAATCAGGACAAAGAAGGAATTCATCGAGATCAACTGCGACTGCGTGGTGGTGCCAAGGAAAGCAAGAAGAAGAATTACTCGACACCCAAAAAGATGAAGCACAAGAGAAAGAAGGTCAAGCTAGCTGTGCTCAAGTTCTACAAAGTTGACGGAAATGGCAAGGTCCATCATGCTGCTGTGTTCATGGCTGCCCATGAGGATAGTCATTATTGCGACAAATGCAACTAGACTTTTGTGTTCAGCAAGCCAGAGAAAAATTAATTCAAAGCCGACCCAGCTAGTTCTGGTGCACATTTTCCAACATGTAAAACTGAATGAAACTGCTAGTCTTCTATATTCTTCAAAATTCATTTTTAATATTTGTTTTCAAGAAATTTTAAATAAAAACTATCACTTCGCAGTGTGACCATAATTTGTGCAGGTGTCTAACATCTGGCCACACTGGCCGAAACTAAAGAATTGTCCCTTTTAGTATTTTTGTTTTGGCAGCTCCTTTGTCCTTTGAGGTGTATACTAAGCTTAAGCGCTAGGGTAAGTAAGTAAAATTAGCTTGTCAAGATGACACAGCCCCAAAGGGCCAATGCCGAGCCTCTCTCAATCTCTTGGCTTGTGCGCTTCTAATTTTAGCACAAGAGAAAGGGACCTACAGTTTAACGCCGAATCCGAACGGCAGTTTGAGAAGCTTTTCATGGCTAATTACTGCAATGCTGGCGCCAACAGCAAAGAGGTGTGGCCGGGTGCAAAGTTTTATTCAATGAAAAAACTTTTCATTAGATGTTCCGAGGCGGGATCGAACCCACGACCTTACGCACAGCGGTCGCGCACACTAGCCGCTGAGCATCCCGGCCACTAGGGTAGGCCTTTTATATTCTTTGCTCGCTTCTGGATCACGCAATCCTGAACCTTTTGTGGGATAGCATTCGATAATTATCGATATCGATCGAAGGCGCCAATACCTTGCATTTTAAATTCAATCCAGCCGTTACTTCATTTGTGCGCGCTGGTGCAGTGCGTCAGAAACATTCTAAAATCGAAAAACGACCTTATTCGGCGGTGTCCCAGAAATCTCTTCCAACCAAATTCCAACCCAAAACCAATTCTCGGTGTCCTAGAAATCTCTTTCGGTTGCTTTCAAACCTCTAGTATTTTGTTAAGAGATTTGGAGAAACCAACCTAAGCCAATACACAAACCAACCAATGCGACTTCGCTAACTTACGCAAACTTAGCGAACTTAGCAAAGACACAAACAGGGCTGGCAAGTCTGAAACCATCAATACAGCTATGAACAAAATCTGTTATCAATTATTTGCGAGCGACGCAGCCCTGTTTTTGTAGTTGGACCATAATCTTATACACACACCATCTAACTAGACTTTTTAATAAGAAAATGAAACCAAGTTGGGACACCGACGGATTTTTCGAGCGTTTTGCAAACCAACCGAACCAAAATCTCAGAGATTTCCAGGACACCCCCGATTATGACTGCAATGAAAAACATTCTTGAATCAAGAATTTTTCGAACTTACTGTACAGTACTAATATATATAAATGCAACGAAATTATGTACTTATTTTTAACGAATCTGTTCTTAAAATTCTCAAGTGGATCTAACACTTTTTCTTTGTAATACCATCTTGGTGCTTGGTTAATTTATGACCTTTGAATATTTTCAGACTTCTTTGATTCAATACAGAGACCTCATTTGAAATTGGGAATAGCTTTTGAAATTAGTGGGCTAAAACCATTAAATATTTTTAATTTTTAAGTGTGCTCCAATTCTGTTTCAAGTATGTATGGGGAAAGACTTAAGAATTCATTAGACTTCACCAAAGAATAGTATATACTTATTTTAAAATTTTATCGGGCTTGACTAAGAGCCATACCAAACTAAAAGTATGTTAAAATTGCTTTTAAATAGCTCGCAATGCACTTAATATAAGGTAAAAACTGTTTTAAATCAAGAAATTCGGGACTGAAAATGAAAGTCGACCTTACCTGTAAACAAGTCTATGTTTATTGCTTCGATACATAGATAAGTTAGATTCAACGGATGGAAGTACTTTAAAAAAAAGAAGAATCTCTCGCAAGAGCTATTCAGTACAAATCTTAAACTACAACTGTGCTCACTAATGGTGTATAATTCTATACAATCAGCAAAATTGGCATTTGAAACCAACAAGTTAAAGTAGCCTTTCAACAGACATTCTCTCGGCTCACGCTGCACTATAACAATAAAAAGAACACGGTAACATGGTTAGTTTATTACAAAACAATACAGTAAATGCGATGGCAGCGAAAGTTTATGCTGGGCAGAGACTGAGACTGGATCGGTCTCATTTTGTGCTGTCTTTGATGTGTGCGGTGTTGAGTGAAAATATATGTTTGGGGTTATATAAGAGCTCTCTAGTTAATTAAGGTAAATACATTCAAATTATCAGATTATCATTTTAAATAAAGTAGCAGATTCAAATAAATCAAGAAACTTGTGATCTATCCAAACTGTAACATCAAGTTCCCTTATATAAAAGAAAAATTAAAGTAAACTTTTCAACATTTTCAATAAAATGTCTGCCCAAAAAAGAATTTTTATAACAAAGCAAACACTTTTGTAAAACAGATCATAAACTAGTGAACATACTCGTATAACTTCATCAAAAAACAACCTCAGGCCCAAAAAACATGCAACACACATAATACTCAACGCCAAGTAGAGCAAACATGCTCTGGCACACAAACACACACATGGAAAAATCCATTATTACATTTTTCACGCCAATAAAAACAAATACAAAACTTTGGGCAAAGCTTTCGCCTTGGCCTTTGCCTTTGCTGGTTCTTGTTGTGGTTGTTGTTGTTGTTTGTGTTGTAGTTGCTGGCAATTTCCTTTTTATGCGCCGACTTTCCGGGTGAGAGTTTGAATTTTGGTCACTCACGAAAATTACTAAAATTGTATATCCGTTTCCGGTACGGAGCTGAGGCCCAAAAAATGTATGTATGTAGATCGAACAGACATATCTGGTTATTTATGGACTGTCCTTGAACTGATTTATGGCACAATGCAGAGAAAAACTGAAGCTGACATTTTCCACTACGAAATCCCTTAAGCCTACAAGTCAATTTGTAGTCATCGAAACAGCACAAAAACACAATTGCCCAAGCAATCAACACACAAATTGTCAAAGCTTCAAATCCTTACCGCAGGACACAAGTCTCTGGTGTCGAAGCCAGTTGCCATGTGTGTGCGGTTGAGGCAATTTCCAAATGGAAACCGATCCGAAATGCATCAATTAAGTTGAGGTAAAAGTCAGCAGACCATTTAAGTGGCAACTTTTTGGCTGTAACCATTACGACAAATTGCTTATCCGCAGGCCAAAATGATTAATAATGAAGCTGTCTCAGTTCCGCCCGCGAGTTTGTAATACAATGAAACAAACTAAGGAATCCTTTATTTTCCCCCAAAACCCCAAGCAGGGCTCGTGGCCAAGTTAATAATTTGTCTAATTAAAAGTTGCCTTGATTAACCTGACAGCTTACAAAGTCATGCAGCGCGAATGCAATTGATGATGCTCAAAACTATTGAGCAGAAGTGCTGGAGGGTGTAAAGGAGCAATCAAACAATTCAACTGGCAATGCGTCAAGGGTCTGAAGCAAAGTTAAGGGGTTGGGGACTCTGCAACTTTTGTTGCGGTCAGTAAAATCGACCCCCAAGTTTTTGTGCGACCCTGCCATCTTCTCGTGGGGAAATAAACTTAATGCGGATGGTTTAGTTGTGGTATTTTTACGTGCATTTTATTGGGAAACTTTTTTGATATGCTTTGGACGGGGGAATGTCCCCCTGGTACCAAAGGTGCACAGAGTGTACATATTTAGTTTGTGCATATGTATGCAACAGCGAGAAGGAAGCATCTCCGACGCTATTCAATAAATATATCGCTTACTTACTTCAAAAATATCAGAACTCAAAAACACAATTTTTAATGATGCAGAAAGATTCCCTATATCGTGATCTACCAAGAAGTCGCAATTGATTTGGTTCACGTATTGAACTTACTAGTTATCAAGAACCATTGAACGCATTCACTCCAACTTGAAGGCTATTTAACAAGTAACACTTATGCTATATTATTGCATTAAAAGTTTTTGGCATAAGTTGTTTGCAATCATGGAATGGAGCTCACTCGAAAATCTTGTTGTCGTAATTGGTCTGCATAAATGCGGCTACGAAATGCGGCTATTCAAAACCCAATATGGGTAAATTTTTTTTTAAATTTTTCTTTGTGTTTCTTTATGATGAAGGTTAATAAATTCGTACGACTGTCACGTGCGTACTCTGGAGATGCCCATATGTAAATTTGTAAATATGTGAATGCAAATATATGTAATAGACCCGGCGTCGCCCGGGTTATGAAAGCGTTTATAAGCAAGTTTCAACTGAATTTCCAGTCCATACACCAAATTTTCAGTTCATAACTTAATAAAATTCTAAAGAGTGTAGATCTGTTCACTTAATACGGTTCACTTAATACATAGCCAATGATTCTATCCTGGTCAAAAAATATAGCGATATGGTTGGTAAAGGGTGATTTTTCAGCTATTATCTTTTTGGCAACACTGGTTTAGACAGCTCACGCACGTTTCGTGTTTTGTTTCACTGTCAAACATCTTCAGTTTGGTCTATAATTTTACCATGAATCGTCTTACAAACGAACAACGCTTGCAAATTATTGATTTTTATTATCAAAATGCGTGCTCTGTTAAGAAAGTTCATCGCGCGCATCTTCCATTTTATGGTCAGTTTAATCGACCCACTGAAGCGGCTATTCGGGCTATTGTGACTAAATTTCGCACCAAACTTACATTAAGCCACCAACATGCTTACGTAGAGTGCGAACTGAAGAAAATATCGACCAGTGTTAATGATGACCATTAATTATCGAGTCGCCTCTGTTAATCAACAACGTGGAAAATTTTCCGGAAGGATTTAGGTGTGAAGCCATTCAAAATACAGCTTGTGCAAGAATTGAAGCCGAACGACCTACCGCAACATAGAACTTTTGGTGAATGGGCTCTTGGAAAGTTGGCCGAAGATCCATTTTTTTTTCCGGAAAATTGTGTTCAGCGACGAAGCTCATTTTTGGCTCAATGGGTCCGTAAATAAGCAGAATTGTCAATTTTGGAGTGAATATCAGCCAGAAGCATTGCAAGAGCTACCAATGCATCTGGAAAAAGTCACAGTTTGGTGCGGCTTATGGGCTGGTGGCATCATTGGACCGTACTTCTTCAAAGATGATGCGAATCGTAACGTAACTGTGAATGGTGAGCGCTACCGTGAGATGATATCCAACTTTTTTTTGCCCAAAATGCAAGATCTTGACTTACATGACATGTGGTTTCAACAAGACGGTGCCACATGCCACACAGCACGCGCAACAATGAACCTCTTGAGAGGCGAGTTCGGTGAACATTTTATTTCCCGTTCGGGGCCTGTCTATTGGCCGCCTAGATCGTGCGATTTAACGCCTTTAGACTATAGACGCTTCAATTGACGCATTGGAAGTAAACTTTGAAGCATTTATTCGTGAGATACCGGCCGAAATGTTGGAAAGAGTATGCCAAAATTGGACTAAGCGGATGGACCATTTGAGTCGCAGTCTCGGTCAACATTTGCATGAAATAATCTTCAAACACTAAATTATATGGACCGTTCTTCGATGCAAATAAAGATTTCATGTGTTTTTTTTTTTTTTTTTAAATTTTCCTATAGCTCTTAAAAAATCACCCTTTATTTATAAGAAAATGCTTGTTTTAAATTTATGTAAATTTAAGTATGCATATGAATGTAATGCATGTGTAATCGATTTGTAAATGTTAAATTTTTAAATCAAGGTAAAAGTGAATATGCAAATGTTTGGATATGTCTGAATTAAAAATGGCCCAAATACCGCGAAATTTGCAAAATTTCCGATTACGATATAACTTTTAGACATGGTTAGACGCTGGCAAGGGAAGGTTCTGAGTTGAAGAAATGGGCGGGAAATGGTCCAAGACCGAGAAATTTTAAAAATAATACCGTTCATTTAATTGCGATAAAACTTTGGGGAATGGTTGTACGCTTGAAGATGAACTCGTGACCTCGAAAGGCTGCACTGACTGACACCGCCGCTTAGCCAACAGCACCACACCTCGGATGCCTTGAGCATCGTCCAAATTTATATTATAAACTGACGGGGAGTGCTCTTCGCTCTTCCCCACAATCCCCAAAAATGAAACTGTGATAGCGGGCTTAACGCTATTCTCTCAAATTTGGTTGCTCTCCTGTCTCAGTTTCTTTTCCTCACTCCCCTCGCCTAAAATCACGAAGCAGAACGAATTTAGCTCGATTTCAAGCGCGAAATTCTTAAAAATTCAAGAATGAATAAATTTTTTTTGAAGAGCGTTCGTATTTAAATTATTCGTTCTACTATTTTTGGGTGTTGATGGTTCGTACTTCTTCTTCTTTGGCCTTGATGATAGCATCACAACCGTTTTACGGTCCCGGCCTCAGCAACTAATGTCCGCCACTCGCCTCTGTCCCGAGCGACATCGCTGCATCTGGTCGCGTCATCTCCGCTTCTGTCGACCCAGCCCGGGCGTGCCTCCTAACTCGTTCGCATGCCGACTGTACACCCGTTTTGCTGGAGCGTTATCATCCATACGGGTAACATGTCCTATCCAGCGCAGCCGCTGTTGTTTTATGCGCTGGACAAGCTTAGTGACCCCATACAGCTCGTACAGTTCGTGATTCAACTATTAGAGATCCATAAATCCTCCAAAGAACTATTCTCTCGAACACGCCAATTGCTGCCTCGTCCTTTGTTGTTGTTGTACATGCTTCTGCGCCGTATAACAGGACTGGGATGATAAGCGACTTGTATAGATCAATTTTCGTTTTTCGAGAGAGGGCTCTGCTCTTGAACTCTTTACTGAGCCCGTAGTAACATCTGTTTGCAAAAGTAATTATACCCTTGCAGAGGGTATTATAAAAATTGTGCTGATGTTTGTAACGCATTGAAGGAAGCATCTCCGACAACATAAAGTATGTATATTCTTGATCAGCATGGCGAGCTGAGTTGATTTAGCCTTGTCCGTCTGTTCCTATGCTATCTCCTCCGTCAGTCTTAAAGCTATCCTCACCAAACTTTGCACGAAGTCTTTTGGTACAAATACCCTGCACATTTGTCGGAACCGGCCGGATCGGGTGACTATAGCATATAGCTGTCATAGGAACGATCGGTCGAAAAACTAGTCTTAGTGAGAAAAACTTTTTTTTTTTAATGAAAACGCCTCCAAAATACGTATTTCTTAGTTTACTATCCTTTTCCATGATTTCACTAAGTTTGGTCGAAATCGGATGACTATAGCATATAGCTGCCATAGGAACGATCGGCGAAAAACTATTTCTAGTGAGAAAAACTTTTTTGTTTTTAATAAGAACGTCCTTATCATTGGCATACACTTATTTTATATACTTTTAAACAATTCTACAAAGTTTGGTCGAAATCGGATAACTATAGCATATAGCTCCCATAGGAACGATCGGTCGAAAAACTAGTTCGAGTGAGGAAAACTTTTTTGTTTTTAATGAACACGTCCTTTTTATTGGCATATTCTTATGTTATATACTTTAACACATTTCTACAAAGTTTAATCAATATCGGATGACTATAGCGTATAGCTGCAGTATGAATGATCGGTCGAAAAAGAAGTTCTAGTGAGAAAAACTTTTTGTTTTAAATGGGATCGCCTCCAAATTTCGCAATTAACTGTGTATTATACTTTTCCATGATTTCACCCAGTTTAATCGAAGTCAGACATCTTTATAGTATAGATCCCATAGAAAAGTAATGTCCAAAAAGTAGTCTTAGAAAATCTTTTTTGTTTTGAATGGAAGCTGCAAGGGTATACAAAACTTCGGCCGAGCCGAAGTTAACTTTCCCCTATTTTTACTTTTTTTAAAATCTTCGGAATTCGGAACAGGCCTGATAGT